>WAAG01060355.1:34380-78271 GCA_013390105.1 Tichodroma muraria
AAGGTCTTTTTTTTTTTTTTTTTTTTTTTTTTTTTTTTTTTGTGTGTGTGTGTGTTTGCTTTTCCCACGTTCGGCGAGACGCTGGCTTGCGAGGGCTGGGAGATTTAACTCTGTGCAGATGGGAGGAAACGATTTTCAAACTGCCTGTTTGTAAGCCAGCTCCAAAATGACAGCGCTGCCACCGCTGCTTTTGTTCTAAACACCCAATTAAACTGGCTGTTTACACCTTCCTGCCAGATCCCTGTCTCCCAGCCCAAAAGGGCTGGGCAGCTAATGAGGCACAGCACGGGGAGCGACAGGCAAGGCGGGGAGTCTCTGGGAAATTGCAGAGTCAGCCCAGTCCCGAGGAAAGCAGAGGGAGGCTGTGCCAGGGTGGGATCCTTCCCGGCGAGAGGAATAGCAGAGTTGTCTTTACAAACAAGCCGTGGGTCTGCTGGTACATAAAACCAGCATAAAAGAAACAATGGGGAGGATTCCACTGATTGATGAATGGAAAAAGGTATTTGCTTTTACAAATAAACTCTAGGTTTGCTGTTAAATGAAATTAGACATAGTAAGATGAAAGAAAACCCCTAAATTCTGTAAGAATTAAAAATTAAAGGGGAGGGTTATACATTAAAGGGGAATCCTTGGTTTCAGACATTCCAGGAAGTCTGAACCTCTCAGGTACCTCAGCCAAAGGGAAAGAGAGAGGGAAATGCGGCCGGGAAATTGGGATAAAAAGGAGGCTGCATCCTCCAAAAATTGGAGAGACCGCAGGGGAATGCCCCATGGCCTCTCCCTTTATTTGAATAAAGTCAAAGGACTCCTCTGTCTCCTTTTTGGACATAAACCTCTGCTGTTTGTGGATTAATTTTCCTGAGACTGGGGAAAGAGGGGCACGCTTGGGTGGTGCCAATGCCACCAAACAGGCTCGGGGCAGAACCAAGGCCAGGCTCCTTCTCCAGGAGACTCAAATAGGAGCAGCTATCCCTGCATTTTTCCTGCCCGGGAGGGTGGAATAAGATGAGCTCTAAAGTCCCTTTCAACCCAAACCATTCCATGATTTTATGGCCATGATGACCTGTCCTATGTCCTGATGACTGTGGCGACCACATGAGAAAAATTTGTGCTCACCAAACCCTGGAGAAAGATTCCTGATGGAGGCCAGAAATAGCGTATTCCAAACCTGCCAACTTCTGAAGCAGGAAACCCAGCTTTCCTCCGTTGTTGGGGGTGATAATGCCTTCTCCCCCCATTGTTTTGAGCAGGACAACCTGTATTTTGATGGTACTTAGTTAAATTACTGCCACTTGCCCCACAGCAGACGGTGTGCGGTCCTCAGCTGTTTGTTATTTTCCTCGGTGTCCAGTGGATAAGGGAAAATTTATGTTCACCTTTTTTATAAGCCCCTGGTAAAGGCAGAGCCTTGTGTTATGAGCTGCAGTGCCCACTGGCCTTGTCGTTTATTGGGAATGAATGTCACTGTTGCATCCCTTTCCTGAGGTGTGGGTTCTGACTGAAATGCAGTGGTCTGAGAAGTGTTTGCTTCTCCTTTAGAGAGAGCTGGAGCTCTGCAACCGGGCTGAAAACATCCCCGAAGGGAAAATCCAGCTCAGCAAACTTTCAAAGGAGCCCTTGAAAGTACAGCCTGTGTGTGTGGTGAGGACCTCTGACGTTCCCTCACCCGAGGCAGTGAGGCTGAGCAGGCTTGATTGTGTGCACTGCAGGTGTTATTGATCACCCTGATGATTGATGGGCTGGTCCCTGTCAGGGGCTCATCTCTGATGTAATTGCATGAGTGATCTGCCAAGGCCAAGCTCGTTGTCCCCAGAAGTGCTAACTATAATTAATACATACATGTGTCTGTATTTATAAAATTCCTTTCTCAACAGAGATTAAATTGTTTCCAAAGCTTCTGCATGCCTCTCCTGGACTGTGGGGAAGTGCAGATCCATGAATCAGTGGCTTGACAGAGATGAAAACCTGAAAGGTTGGGTGTTATGTGCTGAATCCATTCTTGTTTGACACATTCCCTCCGGGGCTGAGTGCCAGGAGTGACTTTGGGTTTGCCCTGCACAGATCCTCATGGTTTGGAATGTGGGGACCAAAGGAGACCCCAGCAGCAGGGAATGTGACCCTCCTCCGAGCAGCTCAGCACAATGTTTATCCTTGCAAGGCTGGCAGTATGTATATAAATATATAGATATTATAGCTGAAGTGGCACCAGATGGATAATTGCAGCCCCTGAGTGCATAATCTACTCTCCAGGACATGGGCAGTTTTCTAAGCCAACAAAACTTAATTGAACTTTCTGTTCCAGCTGGAAAAGGTTATGGATCTAGCGAGTGCAAACGGAAGGCAGGATGAAAAGGTCAGATGTTCTGTTCTCTTTGTAATGGATTGACCGGGGACATGTTTTTATCTTTCTCACAACCACTGGATTGTAAAACTTAATTAGCAAGTCACTGCTCTGCCCTGTCTGAAGGCATATGTGTGATGATTACACATAGATCACGTTTTATGGATATGTCATGTTTCCATCCCTGAGCAGCAGCCTGCAGGAGCGATGCTTTTGTCACATATTTACATCGACAGTTCAGGGAAGGGCCAGTAGGACAAACTGGAGAGCTCCCCTTGACGTCAGCTCCCAAGAAATCAGCTCAGGAGCTGCAGCTGCCTCAACTGGGCTCTCACCTGCTCTGTTGGGACGTAGGAGAGGAGGTATTGAAAGCATGGGTGTCTTATTCCTGTTGAGTTCCTAATAAGTTCCTGAAAGGAACTGTTATTCCTTCTCCCATCTTTGCCTGAAAGCCCCTTAATTTCAAAATTGTAACAATTTGGAGGGAAGGGGGCAACATTTTCCATTCCAAGGGAGGCTCCTCTGTTTCAAACCATGACAACAGGCAAATCCAAGAGATGTGGGGAGGAACGGACATATAAACAAGGAGTAATATGACATACAGGAGAGAAAATATCAATAAAGAGGTAGAAAAATGAAAAGGATTTGTGTATGGTAAAGGAAAATGTATCAGCACAAGAATGTCAGACCTGCAGCCCAATCAGCCTGATTGGAGAATGCTGATTTCATCATTGGAAAGTGTGGGCTCAACATCTGAAAGCATATCTTTCATGTTTTCAAAGAGGTGAGAAAATAGGGATAATTGTTTATTTTATATTGGACATGAAGGGAAAACATTTGGCAGTAAAGGACAGTTAAGGGCTGAAATAGATTGCTGTGAGATTGGAACCACCAGAGGTTTTTAAGAGCAGGTCAGACCAACATCTGGCAGGAAAGGTTCAGGAGTAGCTGGTGGAGAATGGAGTCAGGGCTCGACTGGGTGGCCTCCTGAGGTCACTTATTTTCAAGTTTGGTTTGGGTGATTTTATGTAATTCCACTCCCTTTGTAGTGCAGCTCATCTCCAGAGCATCAGAAATGGTCTCAGTGAGCCAAGGGCTCCATGAAGGATGAAATCTGATTTAATTGCACACACACTTGCACACACACTTATAAAAATTCATACGGAGCCACAATTCAGTCCAGGGAAGATCTTTTCATTTACATTTCAATTGGGAAAGGGAGAAAAAGGGTTTAAAAGATATTTCAGTTTTTCAATGGGATAATTATGAAGTCTAGAATTTCCCTCCTCATCCAATAATGTTTTTCCTTATTGGCATTTTACCTAGACACACAAAGCCATAGCTGCTTCCAGTTTATAAGATATCCTGTCATTTTTCTGGAAAGCTTGAACAATTAAATATGTGGATAAAGAAGCTGTACTTAAAATGAAATCAAAGAACAGAAACACTTGGTATCTATCAAGTCCTAGGGATTATGATCCTGACATAACACACTTTATTTTATCTCTGGAGTCATCATAAGTTTCCATTCCCAGTATTGCTACTGTCAAATTCTTTTTCTTTTCACTTTTCTGCGTTTGAGTCTTTCCAAGAGGTCATTTGTTGTCCTCAACAGATGTGCCAAGACTCACATAGTTCCCTCTTCACACCTCCAGCATCTCTCACACTCACAGGCTTGGGAAGGGAGCCCAGAACCGTGCTGTGTCCTAGAGCGTGCATTTCGGCAGGGCCACGCATGGAATGAAGCCTTGGTGGAAAGCACAGGCTCTGCCTGGCAGCTCGGAGTGAGAATTTCTCCCCCGTGTGTGAAAAGAGAGGTTGTAGGAAACCATTTCCACACTTGTGACACATCAGTGTTCCATCACACCCGGCAGGCACACAGGAGAGACGTCCTTGGCATCAGCAGGCAGGGGGAATTGTGACTTTTCAGAGCAGCAGTTGAGTTTTACACGTTCCTAAAGCTCTGCAACCAGGATTTTTTATATGGATCCATCTCTTCTTTAAGAGCAAGTGAACCTCGTCCCTTTTTAAGTGCGTTACTGCATTCATGGGCCCCTTCCTTACACAAAGTGTGTATGACAGAGAGAATCCAGGAAGCAAAGGCAAATATTTCTCCTGAGAAACTTCTGGTGCTGCAAAGCCAGCTCAGGAGGGGACGGGGAGAGCTGTCAGCACAGCTGCACAAGGAAGATAAAGAGACAGGAGCCACTGCCTGAGCATATCTACAACACATCAAACATCACCAAGTCAATCAAAGCCCCATTAATCCATTGGACTCTGACCCTTCCTCTCGGATGCTGCCAGATCCATCAGCTGGGGATCAGCGGGAGAAAAGCAGCAGCATGGCAGGTACTGGTCACCAGGAGAGCAAAACAAGAGCCCCTTCCAGCTCCCTGCTCTGCCTGGGAATCTGGACAGGGAGCTCAGAGCATTCAGGCCACCAAAAGCCTTGCTTAAATGGGATTTTAAGGAATGATGGCTTTGCCACTGGAGGAATCATGGGACAAAAAGCGCTGTGTTAGTACAAAAGTCTGCAGCACTGCCTTCCCTTCTCCTGCCTTCTCCATCCTAGCAGTGTACCACGGTTAGGAATGTGATCTCTGGGGGAAAAAAACACCAAACAACCAACTAAACAAAAGAAAACACACTCAACATTCAGCTTTACTTGAAATTAGAGAGAAACAATCAAGACTCAGACATGCAAGTCCTAAAGAAACGAGGAAATATCTGTGAGTTTTCTCTGCAACTTCTCCCTTGGGATCACTTTCTTTAATAACTTCAGCCGAGAGCTGTGATCTGTGCACGCCAGGAGAAAGGCTGCCCATGCCTCAGACAGCTGGATTCCAGCCCTTGCTGAGGGAGAGAAAATGCCAGTTTCCAAGAGAAGATATTGGTTGTATCACATGCAGTAAAGCAGTGATGACTGGATCATCATCATCATCATCATTCAGTGCTTACATGGGGAAGGGATTTATAAACAAAATGCTCTTCAATTGAAGTGAAAGCATTCCAGCAAAGCCCAGTGGGTGCAAACTTCAAAGACGTGTCTGAACTCTGATGGAGATGTGACTTTAAATAGCAGCAGTAATTGACGCCAGCAACAGCTGAATGCTGTGAGTTCCCTGCCACTTAGAGCCCTGAAAGAGACACCCCTGCTTGATTTGAAATGGTGTTACATGTAAATGGGAAGAAAGGGATTGATATAAATTAGTGGGTGAGAGACAGGGCTTAGATTAAATGAGAAGTTCTAGACAGCAATACCTCTATCAATGGTGATGTGAAGTCTTCTTCCAAAAGGCCATGTGAGTGTTTCCAGGGCAGTGCAATTCCACCCCCTGCACATGCACAGGTTGCAACTCGGAGCCAGAACCTACTACATCAAAATTGCCACTGATGGTGACAAGTAAAATAAGTTTAGAAATAGACAAATTTATTCATTAGCATCCTTTCCGTCATCATCCTCATCTTCGTTATCGACATCCCTTCAGCCATTAAAATTTCTTAATCACCTTAACTGCAGTTTAGCCAATTAACTGCTTGGATATTTTCCAGCCCAGTAATCTTGATCACTTGAAGACATATCATAGAAACAGCCAAAAGGAAAAGGGAGGAGAAAGATGAAAAAATATCCAAACCCCCAAAAAGACTTTATCTAAGAAAGGAAACCTCCTGATTGTCCGAGGGATTTTGTGGTACTGGTGGAGGCTTATTCTGAAGACCAGGCCTGGGCAGGGGAAGACCCAAATCTCCTGTTCCATATTTTGATATAATGGAAGAATTTTTCTTTTTGAAAAGAGAAAACAGTCCTATGCTTATCCATCTTCTGTCTTTTTAAAATGGTAAAAGTTGATTAAAACACGTATTCTACTCAGTCTATATTTATCTTTCGTTGGATTTTGACAATCTTTTTCCTTCTTATATTTATGACAGAATTTCATTTTAATACGGGGCAAATTTCATTAAAAAGTCTTGTAGAGGAGAAGTTCTGACAACTATTAAAACATTATTTGGGTTGTTGTTGATGTTGCTGTTAATGCTGTTGTTGTTGTGGCTGCTGCTGCTGCTGTTGGGAACATATTTTAAATTGACCTTATCCATAAAAGTGACATTTACATGGCATGATTCTGTGCTAAGGAGAGATACCCTGAGTTACTGAATACGAGGCCACAGAGTTATTTAGCACATAGCTCTGAGCTGATGTACCCCTTATTTAACTCATAAAGATTGGTGCTGATCTGTAGCAATAAGTTACTCTCATTCACTGTCCCCCATGACAGCGCACAGGCAGTTGCTGTGAAGTGATGACATGCTCCAAGTTCAGCATTCCTGCAGCAACTTTTGTCCCTCCAAACACATCTTTCAACTGGTGGAGTCCCTCAGATGGAGAATAATTCCTGCAACAGCTCCCAGACTCTGCCACAGCACTGCCACGTTCTCAGCCTTTGCCTCTGGGCAGAATTCCTTTATCTTCTTCTGCAAACATTTCTCAATTTATAAACTGGGAATAACAATTCCTTATTTCTCTGTAAGAGCTCTGTGAGGCTTCATCCAGCCAATGTTACTAAAGCACTTGGAGATCTCTGGATGAAAGCTGCTGCATAAATGCATAGTTTTACTGCTGGACTAGCAAATGTTATTACTCTTCTGAAAAAAATGGCATGTAGGTAGAAAATAGCCAATCTCAATATTTATAAAATTTCTGCTTCCTCATAAATACGGAAGTTCCATAATCCCCACTGGAGCTGTTGCTTATTTATCTGCATTTGAATTTTAATGAATAAAAAAGCCATATTTTTGGTCACAATTCTTTCAGACCAAGCTCTCTGCAAAATTCTGCTTTCCATTTCAAAGAGTTTATGTTTTGTTGGCTCCTAACCCTTTGACAAGATCGACTGACCACCACAGACCTGAAAATCCCACTGACTTTGCTCCACAAACTGAAACAGTGAAACAACATGGTCCTTCCAACCCCACCACAGTGCTTGAAATGTGCCACCAAGGACAGGACCACAGCTCAGCCCAGCTGAGAACCTGCAGAGCTGTGGCTTAGGGTGAGGGTGGTAATTTCTGGTAGAATGGAGAATGGAATTCCTTAACTCTGGACAGAATGCTGGGATTGCCAGGGTTCAGCTCCTGGTTCTCACAGGGACTTCCCTGTCCACTCTCCCAGTACTTCCAACCCTATCCTGATGCTCTGGTGAATGTTTTCCCTGTCCACCCTGGGGTTCTGACAGGGTAAAGCCCTGGGCAGGAGCTCCCCTGTGCCCACCAGACACGCGAGATCAGCTCTACCAAAGCCATGCAGTGATTTTGGGGAAGGCTTTGCTGTGGGCATGAGCTGCGGTTGATGTGTGAGTGTGGGAGCAATTCCACCAATGTTCCTGTGCCTGTGTGCCGTGTGTGCCCTCCGTGCTCATCCAACTGCAGCAAATAACTCCAGTGACAACCCCTACACGTGGTTTGCATTCAGACATCTGGAAAGAGAAGGATTGGCACTTTCCTACAGCAGGAGATATTATCTGATTATACCCCTGGCGTGCCAGTGCAGGGCACTCCCACTCAGCAGGGGATGCTTAAGTGGCTCCATAGACAACACAAAGCGTAGCAAACACCCATTAAAAAAAATAAAAATTGTGGATGAGATTGTCCCTGGTTTCCAGTGAATCTCTTCTGATCAAGATTCAGGATGCACATTCCTGATTTCTGGCAGTGCTGATGTCACTACCCATGAGAGAAAGTGGGAGCAACAGGTATTTTTAGGCAGACATTTCTAACTAGGAGGCAGGTGCAAATAATACTCCCATACTCTCTTTATTCTGGGGTAAACAGCAACGCTAGGGGAAACATGGCCAAAAATTAGCCCTGTCTAGGTTTATGTGCAAGGTTAATCCCTGAAGTGTAATCTGTCACTGGAGTGGAGAGATAAAATGTCTGAAGTCAGAGGACTCCAGCAAGGCTTAATGGCCACCACTCAAATGTGAAATTCGCTTGTGCTTCCATTATCTCTTCTTGTAACACTCCGTAGTTACAAAGAGCAACAATAATTTCAGCAGATGAAGCTTTGCGGTGTCCCAGTACATACAATAAGTATTATCCTCAGCCTGCAGAGGAGAGAAGCACAGGGAGATTAAATGACTTGCTGCAAAGTGCACGGGGAGTCATTGTTCAGGTTGGTTTAAACACTGTGTTCCCTGATAGCTCATCCTGTGTTTCACTAACCAAAGCACTCTCCTGGCTCTGCAGCGTAACTGTGCGACGGGGGTGAGATTGGAAGTGATGTCCCTGAGATGTGGACTCTGGAATTGTCCATTCCTGGTGAGATTCAGCGCCTCGTGTTCTCTCCAAGCCCAGTGCTGCAGGGTGCTCTTCTTTCAAAGCCAGGATCTGTTCCATCAGAAATACCTTTCCCAAGGATTTCTGCTTCATTTTCCCTTTAAGGGTCTTTATATGCTCAGTACTAAACTGCTCTTCCTCCCGTTGTTGCTTGTGTTCAAGAAGGAAGCAGTTTCCCCAGCAAAGCTACAGGTGTGTTAGAAAATCAGGCCTCAAACTGAGGGTGTAACAGAGAAATAAAATTACTGCTTTCGAGGTTTGATGGTGATTGAAAGCAGTTTTAATGTGTGACAGTTCCACCTCCACAGCAGGACAGCATTCTTGGCAATTCATTTCTTCCTCCTAATAGAAGATCACCCTCTAGAATGGGAGAAAATATCATGGTGATTTGTGTTGCTGGTGTGGAAAGTCAATCAGATCTAACCCTTCAAGCTGTGGTGTCACTGAAAACTCTGATCTTCATACCAGAGTAGAGGTACAAGGTACAGGTTGGTGCAACTTATTGCCTCTCCCCTCCTGCCGTGTGTGTGGAAGTGCTGCTCTGCTTGGAAATGCTCCATGGACTGTGAGTACAAACACCTATACTTGATGGTTGCTGTCTGATGGCACCAATTGTTGTACAAATCTGAAAAGAACCTGCTCTCCATAAGATAGAAGCTATTTGACCCCTTTTTTTTCCTAACGGCCATCCCTCCTCTCAGTAACCACAGTAAGAAATCCACAGGGATTACATTGGTTGGAGCCATAAAATATCGCTTGAGGTCTTTTCTTGTCACCCTGCCTGTGTTCACAAAGTTGGTAGGAATCACTGTCCCCATTTGCCAAGTGTCCAACTTTGACCAACAGGATCCAAAGCTGGAAGGGAGGAACAATTCAAATGCATGAAACTGTAAATCCTACTGAAAAATTCGAAAGGAAAAGATCTATCTCATTTTCATTCCGATATGAATGAACTTGAACCCTCTGTTGTTTTCCACCTGAGAGTTTTTATTCGTCCAGCAAGTTTGCAATTCCATGCTAACCATGACTGAAGATGTAGCTGAGCAGATTTGGGCTCCAGTCACAGGTGCTGTGTGGCCCCATATGGGGGGTTGGAGAATGGCTCTGGGACCCTGGGATGCTCCCGAGCTGTGCCACTGACATGAGGCCCTACAGAAGGGATATTCCTTTGTCTCTGTTCTTTGCCTGTATTTGATGTGCTTTCTTCTCTGTCCAGAAGCTGAAACAAGACTCAGCCCAGGTTCCTTAGGGCTCCCATATCATTAACACAAACAGCAGAAAGTGACTTTGAACATGAAGGACTTCCCGAGCTTTGCAACAGCCTCTGCATCCAGACTTGCAGGAATCTGTGATGAATAGCAGATGATTGCTCTTTTGGAAGGACTGGGCTTGCTTCAAGTTTAATCAGTAAACAGCTTCTGATGATTATTTTCTGTTCTGTAAATATCCCTCAGTGTTTTTGAGGTGACCCTGGCCCGGTGCCTCTGTCACGCCCCGAACTCGGCCAAATGTGTGACACCCCCTCCACTGGCACACGCCCCCTGAATTACTGGGAGAAATAAATGCAGCAAACACTGCCCTGCAATTCAGAGCTGTCATCCCAGGGTGACCAATGGCTCCCGGAGTTTGTTGGACAGAGAGGCGGGTTTTGTCCTTCAGAGACAGCGACCTTTGCTTCTCGTGCAAATAATTTCCAATCAAGCTGCCGTACAGAGCTATTGCAAGCAGATGGACACATGCAGACAGATTTTAGAGGCCCTGAGAGTCTCCCTCGCTCTCTCACAATAAAGAAGATTAAATTGAATTGTTATCTGGCTATTTGGGGTGTTTTGACAAACCAGCACTGAGTCAGATATCGCTTCATACTGTCACAGTTCTAGATATGACAACATTTTCACACCCCAAAACAGGGCTGAATTTACATTACACTGTTTGGGAAAATTTCTTGATAAATCTTCCTTTATATCTGACAGTTTATACATTCCAGCTGTTAGCACACAGGCTGATAATGGTCATGCATGTGTCTGGCTCCAAGAGTAACATACGGAATATAAAATTCCAAATGGGATCCAATACAAGGGAAGGAAGCCCCACCAGGCAGTGGCCTGGGATAGGTATCCATCTCCCCCAACACATGCTACTGTAAATTCAAGTGGTCATGCTGAGAGAATAAATATCTAATAAGAAGCCATAAAACACCAAAGTCTCAGTGTCTGAACCTCAGGGTCTTGTGCTGCATAAATGATGCCTGGGATTTTGCCCAAAAGGAAGCCTAAGGGCAGGTTCACTGTACAGCAAGGCTGTAGAATATTTAAGTAATTTGAGATATATTCTGGCCCTATTTTCTCTGATATTCATAGAGGAAGAATTCAAGTTCAGGACTGTGGATCTCCTGGTAATCCACAGTGCCAGCTTTTCAAGATATACCCTCTCAGCAACACCTTTGCATGAATTTGACCCATTCCTGAGTGGCTCTGCCCAGCAGTGGCAGCAGCCTGCTGGAGGAGCCCTGTTTCTGCAGCCTGCTGGAGGCAGTTTGATTTAATGTCTGACTGCATTTAATTTGTGGCAGCAGCCCAGATGCTATGGCCATAGGTGCCTAGAAAATCATTAAGCAAATGCAGTAAGACACATGGAAACCTAAATCAGAGCCCAAGGACACCTGCATCCTGAGATATTGTCTCATAGCTCCAGGACATCTGACCTTAGCCTTTATTCCATGGTCATGAGCTTTTAGCAAGTGGTTGGAGAGGGACCAAAATTTTGCAGGAGGAATGTTTTCTGCAGAAAATGGACTGACCTATTTTTTATGCTAACAGTGAGCCTCTGCCTCGAGTCAGAGCTTGAGCTGGGGGTTTTCACAAAGCTGTGAGGTGACAGCCTTTACTCCTCAGGTAAGACTGAACAATGGGAGAATTGTATTTTTTGAGTTGTACAGGTGGAATTGACCTAGAGGTGAAAGGCAAGGTCTTTACACACTTGAGCAGCATTTTGCCCCATTGGATAATATTTTAGAAGGCCTGAAGGCAGAAAAGCACAGCTCAGTGTGAACAGACCAGGGCCTGAAAGAAAGAGCTGTTCTCACTGCTAAGATCTGGGCAACATGGTTTCCCAGGAGCAAAAGGCTCCACTGGAAAGAAGCGGACAAACTAAAATTAGTTTCAAGCAAGCAAATAGAAACATTCCACCTTGAAAAGATAAGAAACACTGCACATTTCAAGTTTGAAACATTTCTTTCATGCCGGTTTATTTCCAACACCCACAGAGCAGAGCAGCAAGACTTTTTTAAAACTTGGATTTATTGCCCATTTTTATTTTTTTCCCCAAAAGTGCCACCTGGACGGAGCTAGAATGTCTGTATCTCAGGAATGTGATGCTAGATTTGACCACTGACAATCCTGAAAAGTTGACAGATATGCCTCATTTGAACAGTCTGGACCTTAGTTGTGATATGAAATTGTGCAAAATAACCCACAAAAGCAGGAAGAGAGTATACAAATTCTGTTCTCTTGGATTAGTCAGAGTGCTGAGGTCTGCCACAGGGGCTTGGAGGTGTTCCTGAGGATTGTGCTTATTATCCTATCGATTCCTTTCTGCTTTTAATCTGTTTGCTGCAAATCAAAGTGAAGTTATCCTCAATTCAATTTTCAGCTTTCCTCAATACCAAACAAATTTGTTTCCGATGGGAATGAAAACTGCCAGGGCTTCTTCCTTTGCCCAAACAGTTTTCTCATTTCTATAAACAAAGTCTTGGGGTCATTCTTGGTCAGAGGTGAAGAGTTCTTGAGGGAGAGCAGGTTCTGGGGTGTCTGCCTTCCACATCTGCTCTGTTCCTCAGGATTTCACCCATGCAAAGAATTTTGGTGGTCTTGAAGGACTTGTACACTGAATCAGTTCTGGACTGAGAAAATGGTTTCTTAGGGTGGAGAAATGAGCATTTATGTGGATGGACAGGAGGGTGAGCCTGTTTGACTGGTGTTGTCACAGCGTGTGGATGTCTCTGGCTCACTTGGCAAAGCACATTGAGGCACAAACCCAGGAGTGACCCGGGTACACTCTGGAGGTCAAACTCAACGTCTGAATCTATAAACCGCTCCAGTGTGTGTGACTTTGGCTGTGTTGGAGCACAGCTGAAGATGTAGGAATGTTTTTTGTGTATCTGGAAGGGGATCGAGCTGAGCAGGGAGCTGCCCATTCTCATGCAGCTCTTCTTCTCCATGGCAGGAATCCCATCAGGAGCCCACGAGCGGATGGGACCTCCCAGGCACACCAGAAGGCATTGGAAGCTGAGGTGAAGATGTGAAGCAACTCTGAAAGGCTCCACATCACCCATCAGGGCATCTCACCTGGGATATTTCTAGTGAATGACCAGTCCTGGCCCCCAGCAGACACTGATGCCTTGGGTTTCAGCTTTTTTATCTTTTAGATTCTGTGCTGTTTGGGGTGTGGTTCTGGGTTTCATACTGAGTGCTGCTAAGCTCTCTGCACAGAGTAGACAGACAAAGCAATTCCTCCTCCAGCGTGGGACCAAGGGCGACCAGTGGAACTTTCAGGCCCAAGAGCAAAAACAACGGTGAAGTGAGAAGGAAAAACGAGGAGGATGGAGCTTCATAACCTGAAGCTATAATTGGAAAATTGACTCCAATAAGCTGAAGAACTCATAGAAGTGTGGGACCTCGTGGCCAGGTGTCCATTCTGTGACCATTCGGGTGCGTCTTGGGTGTGGCCCAGCCGGGCTCTGGCGCTGCCCAGCTGTGCCCATGGAGGCCTTTTAATAAATCCCTGCTTTATCCTTCTGCTCCGGCTGGTCTCTGCTCCTGGGCAGCCTCTAGCAGGCATCAACATCAGGAGCATGGACAGCTTTCTGCTGGGAGCTTGGGTCTGTTTGGAAAGCATTCACTCCAGGGATAAAACAGCTGCTTGTCACTCGCTCCCCCCTTCCCTTTAATGTAACCAGAGACTTAAACAACTGAGTTAATCTTTGAGGAAAACAGAAAATACTGTAACAATAGAGGCTGTAACATGGTTACAAATGAGAGCTACTGCTCCCTTCTGCATTTTGAATTCCTGGGATAATTCAGCGGAGCTTCATTACCGGAGTATAATTGTGTTACAGAACTCTAAATCACCCCGCTACACTTAACTGGCAATAACATTAAGATAGTGCAGATATTCATTTTAATTAAAACATAGCCTCAAACTATTTCCCTGCTCTAAGAGGCAAAACTTTTTCCTCCTTTTTTTTTTTTTTTCTTCCCCAGCTCCAAAAACTTTCATTTGTTCCCAGTGTGTCTCTGTTCACCAGAGGGTCCAGAACAAAATTGCAATTAATGAACACCTTTCTGCAAACCATCTCTTCCCTGTGAGCACCTTCCTTTCCATGTGGATGACTCTGCTGCAGGGAGGGGGATGGCTTTGGCTGGTTCTCAGTGTGACCTGCATCTGTCTAACTCTAGCAGAGTACAAATGATCTAAACTGTTTTATCTGATTCAGGCTGTTAAATTCAGAGCAGACCACCTGGCCAGCCCTTGAAGCCCACAGAGACCAGTGCAAGTGGAAAATTCCAGCTGAAGAGAAGACAGGACATGCTGGCAGCCTTTATTAATAAATTCTGTTCTCCACGTCAGTGCAGCCTATCAA
Source organism: Tichodroma muraria (assembly GCA_013390105.1). Taxonomy (NCBI): domain Eukaryota; kingdom Metazoa; phylum Chordata; class Aves; order Passeriformes; family Sittidae; genus Tichodroma; species Tichodroma muraria. The sequence goes on from WAAG01060355.1 coordinate 48,696, forward strand.
GCACCTGAGCAGAGACGAGCAGAGGTGCAGCCCGAGGCCTCCAAGTGACTCTCTAGACCAACCCAGAGTGATCTGGAAATCAGGACTGGAGATCTGTATTTTTGTAGGAGTCTTCTGGAAGCATATACAGCCAGCCATGAGATGAATAAGATGCAAGTGAACTGAAATACCTGTTGATATCGGGTGTTAAGGTCCCAAAAAGCACAGCTGAAAAATGTATGTGTAGTTGATGTGTGCCTGCTTTCCCAAACTGTCCAAATCCCTCTCAGATGTGCAGCAGTTCTATTGCAAGTTCTCATGTGCATGTGAAGCTCAGCACAGCTCCTGTGACTCTGGGAGTGGCAGAACCTGGTCATGAGGAAGTTCCAGTTGAAGGCAGCTTCGACCTAAACTCTCGCAGTCCAACATAACCAACAGAGATCTGGCTGAGCTGGGACACAGCTGCGTCTGCCAAGACCACACAAAAGGTGTCTCAGTTTGGATCTGCCTTCAAGCCCTGCTGAGGGCACCTGGTGGCCCAGGCCCAGGTGGGCACTGTAGTTTTGCCCCGTGGAGAAGAGCTGCCTCCGGAGTTCGGGGTGGCTCCGAGTGCCTGTGGAGTCAGAAGGTGCCTCTGTGCCTGTCGTGGCTGTTCCCTCTCTGTCCAGCCCGTGTGAAGCTCCTCTTCATGGCTGAAAATCTCCACATTACCAATGGATCACCTGGCATCAGCTTCCTTCATAAGCAACCAACAGAGCTGAGGAGACAGACGAAGACACTTCTTCCATCAGTGGGGAAAAAGAATCATGTTGAATGCATGAAAAGACATCTAAGTTGGGTTTGAAATGTACAGAAAACAACAGTTTACAAGTCTTGGGAGAACCAAGACTCCTTCTGTTGTGTTCTCAGTTGCAGAATTAATGATATTAGAGATGAGAAACGACAATCTTATGATGCCTCAAGGTTTCCATGAAGGGTTCTCAAACATTTTTAATTTCTTCAATTTAACTTAATTTAAATTTTACTTAGAGGTAATTGGGATGAATTAATATAGTTACAATTATACAGAAATCAATCCATTAATGTCTGGAAAATCTTGTTAATACAGTAGCAATTTCATGGATACAAACAAAAATCTACCCACTTAAAATAATCTACATAGTTCAATTTTAGATAATAACAATAAAATCTTCTAAGTTTATATTTAAAAAAAAATATTTTACCTAGTAATTGTTCTGGCTGATTAACTTTGTTATTGCAGTCATGGTGCCTAACCACTAATCATTCTAGCTCAGGGTCATTCTTTTCATGTTTTCTTGTATCACCTCAGACTGTGATGTTCAGGTGTTGGAGTCCAAATCATTCCTGCTGCACAGATAAATTAACAAAAAAGTCACTTAACAACCAGTGGGCTGCACTACCATTTAATAATATTGGTAAATATGGTATCACTGGTATATTATTAACACATTGAAATTAATTAATTTATTTTGAAGATGATTGGAATTAGTAAAGGGTAGAAATTACGGGAATAAATGGAATAATTCTGTTAAAAAGAGCTTTCATTTAGCCTGAGATTCTCTCTTTGATGTGTCTTCCAACTCAAGTTTCCATCCTTCCCAGGCAGCTTCTGGCAGGGTTTATGGAGAAATAATCCATAGGGTGAAAGTTATTGTGCTGATTGGTGAGAAAACTGCAAAATGGAAAGAATATATAGGAAATTTACCTTATGGCCTGGAAATGATTGGGTATTGTCTGGTTCGGAGGAGTCCATTTTTATGGAGATGAAAACTCGGTTGACTGCTCAAGGGTAAAGACGCTGCAATGTGTTAAAAAAATATTAATGAGAATCTCAGAGTATATGTTGTGTCCAATTAGGTTAATAATGCATGGAAATTTATCAGGAATTCAAGCCTTCACTAGAGGCCTTCCATGTAAAAAATGTGGGTCCAAAGAAATTTATAAAAAGGTGCTCAAAACTGCACATTGGTCTTCTTTGAAGTGCCCATCACCTGGGTTTGAGTGACAGGCAGACAGGGCTTGTGAAATGCCAGATATCTCAGGCTAAATGATGCCTGGCATGTTTCAGATTTGACAAGAAATAATAGGCAAACTTGATAAGCTTCATGTTGGGTGTCTATCTAAAACTTTTCCAGACTAGCAGAACACCTGGTGTTGAAGAAGAGGGCAAGGACTAAACAGGTTTTTATTACAACATTTCCGGATTGGTTGTGGTCAGAGCACAGGAAGGACCTGGAGGTGCTGGAGAGAGTCCACAGGAGGCACCACGGGGATCAGAGGGATGGAGCAGCTCTGCTGGGAGGAAAGGCTGGGAAAGATGGGATGGTTTAATCTGGAGAGAAGCTGTGGGGTGACCTCAGCGTGGCCTTGCAGGGCCTGAAGGAGCTGCAGGAAAGATGGAGATAAATGACAAGGGATGGAGGGGCAGGACAAGGGGGAATGGCCTCAGATGAACAGAGAGTGGTCAAATCTAAACAGGTTTAGATTTGACATTAGGGAGAAACTCTTCCCTGTGAGGGTGGGCAGGCCCTGGCACAGGGTGCCCAGAGGAGCTGTGGCTGCCCCTGGATCCTGGAAGTGCCCAAGGCCAGGCTGGACAGGGCTCGGAGCAGCCTGGGACAGTGGGAGGTGTCCCTGACATGGCAGGGGGTGGAACAAGATGAGCTTTAATATCTCTTCCATTCTGGGATTCTATGATTCCAAACTTCAGTTAAAGCTTCCAAAGCTGTTTAATATCAGCTGTCCAGACTGTTTCCCAAACCAACACACAATAGAAGAATTTCATTAGAGAGCCTGAAAAATCCGAATTTCAGTTCCAGCAAAATTATTCCATTCTTTAAAACAAAACCCTGCACAGACAAAACCAATCTATTTAGTTTACCACAATAAGCAGATTTTTTCCCCACAGAAGCAAAAACACAAATAGATGGTATTTTATTTGTTTCAAAGCAATTGAGCTGAGGGACTAATCAGCTGAGGATGAAATACAAGAGTAATGATTCTGAGGCAATTGTAATGGAGGAACAAGATTATAACTGTGCCATTTGTTGGGCAGACTCCTCCTAGAACTGAATTTTCAGGGAAATATGCTTTCCTTTTTTTTTTTTTTCCTGCCAAACATGTTGGTTTCAGGAAGTAGATATTTATGCGTGAATAGCCACTATATTTTGGAAAACTTCTGATCAACTCAGCCCACAAATGAATGCCAGCTGGATATGACCTCAGAGTGAAATGGAACCTGAATTTGGGATTTTTTTTGTATTCTGACAAATTGCACTTCTGTGGAAGGAAGATTACAAAATGAGTTATGATTTTAAACATACAAATTCATAGCACTGTGGCAAGCCAGTCATTTTACTTCATTGACCAGCACAATGTTAAAAGAATCCTTTCTGGTTAGTGTGATTCCAAGCACTCTTTCACTGTTCCCTTTTCCCCTACATCACTTTCCTTCTTCTCACTTCAGAGCCTGAGGGATTCTGGAGGCTGACTGGAACAAAAGTGCAGACACATCTCTTGACCTGTCTGGGTGACCATGGAAATCACCCTGCTGGAGACGGACCAGCAAACACAGGCTGCCTGTGCTCTTGTTCCCTCTGACAGCACTCCTTTGGCCCCTAATAACTCTTGATATGACTGTTATTTCCTGGCTCTATTCACAGAGCAGGGGCCTTTCAGCCACTTTTAGGAGCCCTCTGTTCTTGTTTTAGCTGTGCCTCACAGCCTGGGAGATGACAATCTCCCTGTGACTCACAGCAGGACTTGTTCAGCTCAGTTCTGTAAAGCTCCTTCCAGAAGCAGCTGCTCTCTTCAGCTGGGAAAGGGCACAGCAAGATGAGCTCAGTCAAAGTGTTTACAGCAATCAACAACTTGTTCCAAGTGTAAGAACCCTGAATAAAAGATGAAATTAATAAAACGAGTGTGTCTGAACATAGAAGTACAGACATATATGAGCTCAGGATCTCAAATGTTTTCCATATTTCAATAACATCTTTCATGAAGAAGTATGAACATTAGAATCTTTTTTTTATCTCTTTCTTCAAATGAACAATATGGCTGTCTGGAAGCAATATTAATCAATAACTAATTTCATAGTTGGACAACTGTTTTTAATGACTTGGTACTTTTGATGCATTGTTACGAAAGGCTTCAGATCATTCCCATAAGAACTTGTCAAGGAAAGGGCAAATTCATTTACTTGTCATCATGTGAGAGCCAAAAGGCTCATTAGGCTAATTAGGAAGAGAATCATTTGGGTTTTTGCTCACTCAAACACAGTAAAAGCCTCTTGTTCCTGAGTCAATGGAAGGGATTTGCTGCACCTATGGAAATAAGGTGGGATCAGGTACAGGACGGGTTAAAGCTGTCACAGGTTGGGTTCTGCAGCCAAGATTCCATCCCTCATTCCCCATGTCCCAGGTGACACCTGCCACAGGAAGCTGTCAGGCTTTGGCAAGGGTTACCTGGCCCACTGCCAGGAGTTTATTTTGCATGGAATCTCCCAGTTTTGGAACTGTAGGGGGGTTTTGGCATCCCCTCTCTTTTCTCCCTCCATCCTTCCTGCACAGTTTTCTATGGCTCTGTTCATGTCCAGAGGCTGCTGTGTTTCGGTAGTGGTGGCAGCCCTGGCACAGATTTTGTTCTGCTCTGCCAAATATGTTTTCTCCCAGTGCTCATCTCCACTCATGAACCCTCAGTTAATTTCTTCCCCTCTCCTTTGCCCAGCTGAGAGCAAGGGCAGGTGAGCGAAGTATTTCCATCAAGCTTTCATGGTGCCTGATGTTTTGTCAGTGTCAAACCACAACACAGGATCGAGGGAAGAGATGAAGCCAGTATTCCTTGTGAAAACATCTAATTCACTGAAATATGCAGTCTGGGGGAAGTGATTAGCAGAACTATTCAGTTACAGTCACAGCGTGTGAAGAATTTCATCTAGGACAAAAATACAAAGTTAAAATTAAGAAAGAAAAAGAAAGGTCGAAAAATTTTCCCACATTTCTGTTTCCTAACAGAATGCTTCCACTTTTCCTTCTGAAATAACACTTTCTTTCTAAACTGACACCTCTGTTGCTTGGAAAAGAAAACAACAACAACCAAAAAAAGAAGACACAAATAAATGCCTTAAATAAAAAAAGTAAACTTCCAGTTTTGGGTCAAAACTTCTTGTTGAATAACCTTGAAACACTTTTTTACTTCATGACTTTTCTTCATTTTGACCACTGAACCAAGTGAGCCATTATTTGCAGGGCTGGAGCTGCTGGTGAGTGCTGACACTGCTGACTGTGGCGGGGATGCGAGCACGGCGTCCTGGATCCATCAGATTCAAATAAAATGCATTCCATGTATTTTTCATCCCCACCCCCTTCCCACCGGTTAAATGAATGAAATTAACTCCCTGGCTTTATTGTCTGAAGCCAGGAAAACTTAACAGAACCGCAAGAACCGAGACTGATAAATGTCCTTGGGATGCTTTGCGGGGAAATCCAGCAGCAAATGCAGCTCCGAAGGAGGGCTGGGCGCAGCAGGGAGCCCACACGGGGCACCCTCAGCCCTTTGACAGTGCCCCTGTGCTGGCACCAAACCCCAACAGGGCCCTGGCTGGGTCTGGGTCAATCAGCAAACCCTCCCCTAGCCCCTGGATTTATTTCCATACCTGCCTGGTGAGGGTGGTTCCAGAGCTGAAGAAGCAAATTGGATGCACCTCAGCCAGACTGATGGAAGAGGGGCTCTGCAAAATTATCAATATCCCCATTTCATTTATACTCCTAGCCAAAGCCACGGCATACAGTAATATTTGGCCATGGAAATTAAATTGTTTTCAGCCCAGAAGTCTCTGAGGAAGATGGTGATTACGCTCATCACCTGTGTCATTCGTAGAGAAACCCAGCCCTAAAGATTCTCAGCCAGCTCTTACCTTCTCCTTTCCTTTTAACCGCAGCAAACCTCTCAGCCACTCCTTTTCATATGTAAATTTATCATTCTCACCTGGTTTTCCCTTCCTCTCCTTGTACTTTATTTCCCTAAGAAAACTTGAACATGGGCAAGTAAAAGCCCCAAACACTAAAAACAAAAACCAGCAAATAAACGAAATAAAAACCTTCTCTGGAGGCTTTAAAACAGGGTGATGAGAAGTAAATTCCTGCTGCTAAAATTTGGGCGCAGCATATCTGTGTGGAAATAAAAGCAGCATTTACTCCTCGTGTGCATCTGCACTCTCCAGTCACTTTCTCTCCCTTGCTTCCTTCAGCTCTTGTTTTACATAAACTTTTTATTGGTGATGGACTGAACAATAAAGCTGGTAACAAAGCAATCAATACACATTACTCAGCATGAGTTAGACACAATATTGGAAACTCCATACCAAGAAAGGCAGGGAATAATCTTGTCCCTTATCCTTTTAATCAGGGAAAGGAAATGCAGAACTGGATTTTACATCAATTCTCACCTTTCTCTTTGCTCGTTGCAGTGACTGTTTATACTCTGCAACCTCTCTTTGCAGGATCAGAGCATGTTAGAGTGAGATGAGACCCATTAAAGGACTTTTTAAATCCTCTATTAAAACATCCGTCATATTCAGAGTAGTTTCAGGTATCTAGGTAACTGTGCTGGGTTGGGTTTTAGTTTTTTTTAAATAAAACTGTGCCGTTGAAAGGAGTTGTGTTATTTGCATCAATAGTGACAACTATACTAAGGATATGAACTTTCCTCTTAGTTCAGGAATTCTTCAGATTAAAATAAAGGCTGAACATATATTGCTGTGAGTGTCTTAGTTTTGATTAGCAGCAATCAAATTCCAGCTTCCATTCTGAAAAAAGAAACATTGTCTCTAAACCCACAAACTGTGAGGAACACCATGAAAATATGGTGATGCCTGGAGCCTGCAGAGAGCACAGAGCAAGAGCTCCGAGTCAGCTGAGGTTTGTTAGCCCTGTGACCGGGCCCTTGGAGTGTCCCAGGCAGCACTTGGGATGCAGGCTGCCAGAAAATACACAAGGGCTGCTCCTCTGCTGTTGGAGTGAGGAGAGGTCTCCCTCTAGACGTTTGCTCAGACACAGAAATCGGCTTTGGGGAGCTTGGAGCACCTCTGGCTCCAGAAAGGACAGAACTCAGCAAGTACCCCGATGTTTCCTGCCCATCCTTTCCTGCCCTGCTCTCCTCTGCCACAGCCCTTTGGCACAGCAGCAGTCTCCAGCTGGGTATTTGTGCAGCATTTCACTCAGCGGGGTCTTTCAGTTTTGGAGACAAATTTCAGGAGGAAACGCCCTGGAATGACTATTTCCTCTAAAGAGAAAAGGGCTTCAATAATTCGCTTCTCTTCTGCCAATGAGAGAAATTGATACCAGAGGGTGAAAGCGAAAAAAAAACAAAAAAAACCCCAAAAAAACCTGTTTATTAACAAAATAAAAAAGGAGGGAAGGGGGATTGCCCACAAGGCATAAAAAAAGGGATTGAAGAAATGCTAGATATGAACTCCCAGAAACTTACCCTCCACCCACACATACCCACACACCCAGCAGAACAAAAAAAAACACCTCTGGGGAAGAAAAATACACGGGCTGACTGCATGGCCTGAAAGCAAAATGGTGCCTGGTCCCTTTGTCTCTGGGAAGGGGAAGAGGAGTTCACGGAGCAGCCTGGAGCACAACAGATGGGAAACCTGTTGAATTTCTGGCGTGGCTCTCCTCCTTGCAGCAGCTGGTGGATTTTAATGTCCTTCCTCGTGCTGGGTCAGCTCCTCCGGGGTCTCGGGTCCGGGGCGGCCCCGCCGGCTCCCCGGACGGACTGGAGAGAAAAACAAGCCAAGCCAAAAACAGTTCAAGGGAACAAAAATCCCAAAAATCTGCCAAGAGGATTCCAGGTACAGCCTCCAGGCTAGGGGAAGGGAAGGAAAAAAAAACTTCTTGCTTGGAGGTAGCAAAAAACCAATCCAACAAAAGGAACAATGCAGAGTCCACGGGTCCACACTGTCCAGAGCACACTGGAGAGAGATTGAACGGAGCCCAGCATTCCCAGTCTCCAATCCTGCCCCTGGTCACCTTAAAGACACCACAGATGTTTCTGGGCATAAAGCAGATGAGTAGGGAATAAAATATCATCATAAAATCACCCCAAGGCATGGGGACTGTAGGATTGAGGGAAAACTGAAGTTCCTCTTGTACCTCGGACTTCACTAATAAAGCTGGGAGGTGCTGGTGCAGACAGAGCCATTTGGACACGGCTGAATCCCAAGAGAAGACAGGTATTCCCAGAATATCCATTGCTCTGAACAGGACTAGCAGGGGGAAGAGTGTGTGTATGTGGGGAGGATGTTGCTGCCAATGTGAAATAACTGTGTCAACAGCATTTCCAAAGGATATTTTTAGCTTTCAGATTTGGTGTCTTTTGTGGGCTACAGTCAGACTGACACAATAGACTCTTAATGACTTCTTGGGGACTTCATTGTCTCTTTCTATACACAGCTTATTAATGTGCCCTCTGTGCTACTCAGGGATGCAAGAGCCAATAATGACTTCAAAGAGGTCATTGTGGTCCAGAGCATCTGTACATAGGAATAAAAATAAGCTGAATAAATACTCACCCACTAATCCATGGCACAATAGATTGTAATCAGTCTATCAGGGTAAGGATATTTTTTTTTACAGCATCTTTTCATCCAAGGCATTTTCAGAAGATCTTTTCATCCTGGCACTCTGTAGACATTATAAATTGATCATCTTAAGTCCTTTGACACAGCAGAGAGGAGCAGAAGTGCCTTTAGTGCTTAGAAGCTGGGACTAGCTTGTGGCAAGCAGAAAAGCAGATAAAAAGTCTGATTTGTCTTTTCCCCAGGAGGTTCTGTAATAATCCCAGAAAAGCAGTTTTCCCTGGGTGCTTGAGAGAGTGGACACACTCCTAAGAAAACCACTCGTAAGAGGGACGGTGCCCTGAGCAGCAGGCTGGGAGCATCTCTGGCACCTTTCAGAGCAGTCCTTTGATCCACATGGCACAGGGATGAACCAAAATTACAGGAATGAATTACATTTGCCAGCAATTACATCATTTTCTTAGAGGTTTGGGGTTTCCTGCAGAGAAAGGAGTTTTGATCTGCTGGAATCCCCTTGTCTCCTTCTAATGCCTGATTATCACTCTGGTGACAAAAGTCAGTGGTCCCCAAAAGTGGAGAAAAGAGTGGGTTTGACACCTCCCTTCCAAACTTATCTGCTCCAACACAGGGTGTGCTGTATTTAAGCTGGGAAGGCTACAGAAGGAATTATTTGCTGCTACTCAGCCATGTACATATCTTTTGGGCTTTATGTTATAGGATTAATGAAATATTGGAATGACAAATCCTTCCTGAGTAAATGACCAGAAAAGGTTATTATTCAGCGAGTATATGAAAGATTAAGGTGGGGAGGAGCAGTCTCCCCTTAAGGTGGAGAAGGAAGGAGAACACAGAGAATCTGAAAGGAAGAAACAGAAGAAAGGAAATTTGCAGGTGGCAGCTTAAAAAGATTGACAGAAATAATTATAATATGCAAACAGAGCAGAAAGTCCAACAAAGGAGTTGCAGAAACCTTCGCTTCTTGAAGTTTCTGTGCCCACTGTTATAGAAATAGGGACAGAGCTCTGGATTTGCTGGGAAGGCAAAAGCTTCCCAAATGCCAGGCCATAGGAAGAAAGAGTCCCCATTATGAGCATCTCCTGACCCCCTGCCTGCTCTTTTGGAGCTGCAGCTTCTTCCACAATGCCCCACTGGAGGGATCCTGCAGAACAAACCGCCAAGTGCTGGGCAATAGGGAGCCAGTCAGAACAAGGCACTTATTTGTTTTCCGATTTTTATAAACTTTCCAGTCTGGGCTTGATCTCTGATGTGGTTGGATGAAGTAGTTTTAGTTCATCCATAACTTTATGTCTAGGTTTGAGGTTCAGGAGGGATCTGTCTCACAGAGGGCATCCAATTCCCATTGGAGGTGTCAAAACCGTGCATCAAATTCCTGGGTTTTAAGAAGGAAAAATTACTTAGGTCAAAATACACAGTAGATGTTCCCTTAGGAAGTTATGTCAGAAAAGAGAAAGTTCTTAAGTGTTGCTGCCACCCTGTCCTTGTTGCACCCTGAGTTTTGATACACCAGTGCCACTCCTCCCAGGAAAGGATTTCTCATGGCACATAAGATTGGGAAGTCACCACAAGTATCTCACCATGGGCACCTGTATCCAGGGGGACTTGATGAGCTCTGTAGGTGAATTTTTGGAAAGCTCCCAAACACTGAGTTCCGGCAGTTTGATTCTTCCAGAGAAGTTCGACTTGCTGCTGGCAGAAGTCTTTGCACAAAATGGTCAATTTGACTATTATCTTGATAATTTTGACTGTTGCTGTTCCTCCCGCAGCAGCAATTAATCTGAATTCCTTCATGTTTCAGCCCAGAGAAATGGCTCTGCTCTGAAATTCCTGGGATGGGGATTCCAGCAAGCCCTGTGGGCTGCAAGGAGGGTTTGCTTCCTTCAGTTGCTCAGGTTTGTTACTGAAATTATCCTGGTCTGATTATTTTAAGCTAAAATACCCAACCACTGCTGTATTCCTGGTCCACAGAGAGCAGAACAAATTCAAACCCTGCTGAAAAAAGGAGATTTCCCACTGGCTTTGGGACTTTTATGTTCTCGCTCCAATTTACAGTTTGTCCAACAGAGTGATTGTACAAAGGGCTCAAGTGTATTAGGAAAATCTTCCCATCTTCCTGGTCTAATCCTACCCCCTAATATTGGCTTGGCATTGTCCCTACCCACAATCCAGGATGTAGTTATCCCTCCCATTGTGCCATTATACACCAGGTAGCTGAACCTCAGCAGATTCTCCAGCCTCACCTGACTCCTTCTAAAACTACCTTTCCTTGAGGAAAAACAAAACAAAACAAAACAATAACTCAACAAATCAAGCTAAAATCTAATCCAAGGCAAAAGATTAAGGAGGGAGCAGCATTCAAAAGCCTGGAGCATCCTGCCCTCCCTTCCTGCACCCATTGCCTGAACCACAGTTTAGCTTGCAGGATTGTACAGTGTCCAAACTACCTTTGTAAAAATAGCAGACAATTCCGTAAAAATAGAGCAAACTTCACCCCTGCTGGGTGCATCAGAAGAGACCACATCACAAAAAAAGTCAATGTTTTTACTTTAGCAATGGTTTTCTCCGGGCTACTGTACTGCAGAAGAGCACAGCAGTATTCTCCAGCTCGTCTTAAATACTGTTGCAAATCAATTACTTTTCAGGCCATAAACTTCACTTAAAGAGACAGAACACAAGGAGACAGCTCCTGGTAACACAATTATATTGATGCTGGAGCATCTTAAGTCTCTCCTGTGTGAGTGTGTGGAGAGACTTGGGCTGGAGGGGGAAGAAGGAAGTTATCTTAAACTGCATGGTTTGTAAACAAAACAAAAATATATTGATAGCAGAGTTAATCTCCAGGGCACAGGCAGCCAGGAACCAGGGGAGAAAGGATGTCTGAAGGACTATTGCTCCTGCCAGGCAAGGAGCAATTCCACCAAAAAAACAGGAGAGAAACGCCAGCTGCCCCCAAGCACCACCCTTTGGAACCCAGACACTTTCAATTCCAAGGCAATTCATAAAAAGCAAACACAAATCATCAAACTCATTCCCTCATGTGAGTTAATATTTAATGCCCAAATAATGAATCTTTCCATAAATATTTAATGCCTGGACATCAACATATATGGCAGCACAGACCAGGGCCTCTAATAATTTAAAGCAATTGAGTATGTACTGAGGTGGCTGGTGAGGGGACCGGAAAATGCAGACTGGGATGTGGCAGGAAGAAAAGCACCCTGTCACAGTGGGGTGTTTGGGGTCCTTGCAAGCTCTTTGCAGGGCAAGCAGGAGGGGTTTCTGTGGAAAAAATAAAAAAGCCTAAGATAACTTCTAGCAACTTTGTGCTGTTTTGTCTTATGCCAGAGAGGAGCTGCTGCTGCTGCAGGGCAGGTTCCTGGTCAGGAGCACGTTTGCCATGTCCCAGCAGCAGGTGCAGGGCTGAGCAGGAATGCCTCGGGAATCATCTGTCCACAGACAGAGCCACTGGGAGGTTTGACACTGCCCTCTGCATCCATCCTCCCAGCCCTTAAATAGGCTTTTTCCCTGGCTCCGAGCTCTGCGTTCCCACTGCTGTAATTCCATGCTTTCTCTACAATCTCTCCACTGCTGCTGGAGAACACGGCTCAGCAAGCAAGTTCCTTTTCTTCTCAGGAACAGAGCACCCAGACATTCCAGCCATTCCTCTGGAAACCAGGAATGCTACACAAATGCCTGTTTTCCTGGATGCTCCGTTAACCTCGGGTGAGCTCCTCCAGCCCAGCAGTGCACTCTGATGGCTGGGTTAGATATGGATGCTGAAACAGCCCAGCTACCTCAGGGCAACTGGAAAATGGGGAAATACACTTAATTCTCCAGGTTTAAGTAAAGGTCAATTTTCCCTCTGAACAGCACACATTGGAACTCCTGACTGGATTCCTTAAAATCACCACATAAGACAGTTCTAAACAGCTCAGTGTTTCTCGCTGTGGGGGATCTTGAGTGTGAAAATAGCCCTTGAAAATGTAATTTTTTGCAGAAATTTGGTCTTGGACAGAATGCAGCAAACTACCTTCTCCTTACAGCTGAGTGAGGTATCACCTAAAGTGATGTCATTTGAAGAGAAACCCTTCTTACAGCCTCATTTTGAAAGTGATCTGTGTTAAAAGCAGGAGGCATCTGGAAGACAGAGAGTCACCACCATGCTTTATTCTCCTCCTCTTCCAAGGTGGGTCTTCCAAGAGATCCACAGATTTACAAGCAGCAAATGTCGGTGCTGTCAAACCTCGAGTCAAACCCCAAATCCCCCTAATGAGCTGCTTTTGGATCAGAACAACTGCTTTGGGGTCATAGCACCTGCTCTGGGGTCAGAAAACCCCTCACATCTCAATGGCAGACCAAGACAGGCACACAGACTCATCCAGCGATCCGGGGCTGACACTTCCTCGCGGCAATCCCGCTTTTCTGTGCAATCCACCACTCGAGGTAGCTTCAGCTCCTTGAACACAGCACCACACACGCTGAGCAGTGGGGTGCAGCTGACACGTGCCCCCCTTTCTGTGAGAATCCTCATTGTTCCGCTAATGCATCCCCACTCACTCCTTACAGCGTCTCCTCCCCCGTGGAGAATTCGCCGGCTCTCCATGCGAGGTGGTTTCCTCAGCATTTCATTATGTAATGCTCCGGCTGGTGAGGAAACTCCTCGGCCTGACTGAGTCCCCAGCTGCTGAAGTGAGAGTGTTGAAATCTCTGAGGATGCTGAGGGCTCTCTGTGACTCGCAAGACAGATTTTGCTGTCAGGGCAGTTTGTGTTTCCCCAAGAACATTCGAGTCTCAGCGGAAAGACGAGCGAGGGGCCAGGCTATTTTTGGGGAGGGCTTGCTGGTGAGAGCAGAAAGGATAAATGTTGCATTGGGATGCTGGTTTCTTCCTTGGTGCCCACAGTGTGCAATTAAACATGAAATTGTGCACTAGGCACCACGCATTACGAGCGATCGCTTTACAGCTGCGGCTCCATGCCTGATGTCACAGAGGCTCCTGCACTCTGGCAGATGGAAGGTGATTCAGCCCAGCTTATCCTCTAATAAAGAGGCTGTGTGCATTTGCAGTGGGCTCTCAACTCCCACAGAGAGCCAACATGACAACTTAGTGGCCACAACTTCACCCTGTAGCTGAGTCACTTTGTCTTTCCACCTGGGGAAGAAATGCAAATTGAAAAATAAAATCCAGAGCTGGCTGGGAACCCAAAGAGCAAAGCTCATTAAGCAGCTGTGATGTACAATTGTGAGCTGGGTAGGAAAGTCCTGCAATGCTCAGTCCTGCATTAAGCCCTCAGAAGCAGCTCTTTCCCATGATCATCTGCACACCTGATGCTTTCTGACTCAAACTCTTCTGCAGTGCGAAGGTCTCTATCCCTCACCCAGGAGAGTCAGATGGAAAAACTGAAAAAGCAAACTTCCAGGGCTGACTTTGCATCTCACCCCACCCCATATTGCAGTAATTTGTGCAATCCACGCCCACAGCACTGGAGCTGGCAGCACTGGAATATTGGGGAGCACCCATGGAACTGTCAGACAAACCAAAGCTGGCAACAGTGGTGCTGGGTAAAATAAGGAAATAGATTCATTGGGGAAAATCAACTTATGTCCTCTGTCTGGGGGCATGAACTGGAACATGCTAAAAAAAAACTGAGTGGAATTTGCTGCCTGAATACCAGGAAACTTTTTCCAGCCATTTGGAAATTAACTGCAGCAAGCCAGCTCATTGTACAGCTTCAGGGAAGCAAAGAAAACATGTGCAAGGCTCCTCCTTGACTAAGGGTCCAGTAAAGATCAACTGAAACAATTCCCTGCTTTCCAAGCAGTGGAAGCCGTTTATTCCCTGTAGCAGACAAATGCTGCCCTGGCAGCAGATAACTGAGGGGATTTAGTGCATGCTCTCCCTCCTGATCCTTTCACTGGCCCAGCACTATCCCTGCACTGTGGCCAAATAGTTTCAATCTTCTGTACCATCAGCTCATCCCCCCTTTATTAGGCTGTATCAGACTGTTCCATATTTCCTTGTCCATTAAGAGAACCAGGGACTTCAGTGCCCTGCACTGCTGCAGGCTCTGGCCCTCACAGAGCTGTGGTGCTCCCACTCCTTCCCTTTTAGCCAGCTCTGTCCCTCCGACTTTTCCAGCTATGGAGAGCCCCTCCAGCTATGCCTCTGTCCTCAGAATGGTCCTCAATACCCAGTGACAACACTTGGGAGGCAGATATTTTCAGATGTTGTAAAGTGGTGTTACAGTGGGGATTTCCATCAGATGTGGAGCTGACGATGAGTTGGACCTGGTGGTGACGGATCCTGATGCCACACCTCCAAACCCCTGCCCTCTGTCTACTCACTGGGGTTGCTTTCTTCCCATGACATCAGCCTCAAGGTAAAAATGTCAGCTTTGGGATCCAGAACCAAAGGGAAGGGCAGTGAGAAGTGGTACCTGTGTTCTGCACCTGCCCCACCTCCTCCAGCTCAGTCTGTCACGGAAACACGAAGCACAAACAGCTCTGTTTGCTGCCTTCCCAAAGTCATGCAAGAGCCTCAGTGGGAATTATCTTCAGTGGTGGAAGGGGACTATTACCCAGCTAATGAAGCACATTTTCCTTTTTCTTCTCCACCATAAAGCTGCATGGAACCTGACTCTCCATCCAGGCGCGCAGAGAAAGTGCTGAGCGCTTGCGAATGAGCCCCCAATCAGTAGTGGCAAACGCACTTAACGTGCCTGCTGGAAAATGAAATGACTGATACCATGTAATTAAGCCTTAATTATTTATCATTTTTGTTTAATTATTGCCACTTGGAAGTTAACAGGTTATAAAACTCTTGGGCTGTGTTTATTAAATGTCGGTAGACTATTAGCGAGGAAGTGCCATTTCTGAACGTTAATGAAATATCTGGGAAAAACCCACGGCCAGGGGCATTCCGGCACAGCACAGCCTCTGCACAGGGCAGCTCCAGGATCATTGTGCCTTCCAGACAGGGCCATGGGCTGCAGAGAAGGGCTGAAGTCAAAAGCACCATCACTGCTTTGCCCCCAAGTTGATATCTCCCTCATTTGCATTTGCATGAGATCGTCTTGATTATTTTAGAGGTCTTCTCCAACCTTACTGACTCTGTGATTCTATGATCCGTTGCACAGGTTAGGAAAAGCTCCTGCTGCTGAACGTGTCCATACTGGAACCTACCCTGAGCTTCTTTCCTGTCATTGTGTGGTGGGCAGGGCTGTGTCATTCAGACAACTGGTTTGGGATCGGGTCTCCTGCACCTCTCTCAGTGCTCTGAGCAGCTTCAAAAAATGACAAGACAAAATAAATGTCCTCAAAATGTAACAGTAAATTTGGCAAGGGAGAGCTTGCGTGGGATGAAACCTGAACGCTGCTGATTGTTACCAGTTTTAAGATTTAGAAAATTGAACTCAAAACACAGTGCTAATGCTCCAAGAGCAATAAAACACCTGCTGTATTTCAAAATGGGCCTCTAAAAAAGGAAGTAATTATTTCTCTCTGCTTAAAGCACTAAAGCAAGGAGCAGTTTTTCCTCTTCTGTGGACACAAAGATGTAAAGCCTCATTCTGTGAAAGCTGGAGCTTACTTGAGCACAATCTACAGGTATAGGTGTCTTTGCTGCTCTAGAGCCCACAGTGCTGACAAGCCACAAAGCAATCCTATGGTAGCCCAAGACTTTGACCTTATTTCCCTTTCTTTGGGCTCAAATCTCAACCAAGGACCCTGCCTGCCTCTGCTGAACACAGCCTTGAGCCCTTCTGCCCGCTTTGCAGTCAGATGTCCCTGTGAGCTGCACTAGAGCTCGTTTCCCAGTCATCCTTCACCCTTCCAGGGCACAGGGGCTTGGCAGGGGGTGTCTCTACACAGATCCTGTCCTCAGTTCTTCCTGCACTGTCCCCTCCTGTGGCCTGGGAACACAGTGGTGCCAAGGGATTCACCTGCAAACACCAGCACTACACCTGGCCTGCTACTACCAGCTGCCAGTTCCTAAATTATACATGGAAGGATATTTCATCAGAGCATTAAAGGGTAGGAAGTGTCATTTTGTACTAACCAAAACTTACAGAAAGAAGACAGGCTGTAAATTATTTAGGAGAAAAGTCACATTTTATTCTACTGGAGAGTGTGATGGGGAAAAAAAGGTTCATTTTCTTCCCTCTCTCTGTGTGGAGAAAAACTGCAGGAGAGTAAGAGCTTCTTGTTTGCCTAAATGGCTCCCAGTGGCCTCCCAGTTCTCCCCAGTGTTATGGTTGTCATCAAGCAACAATCTGAGTGTAAAGAGAAATGGATATTTGGCCTTCCTTTCCTTTGCAAGGAAGGACACATGGAGTTGTGGAGAGATTTTCTTGTCCTTACCATGAAAACAGGCTTTGGAACAAGGAAACCCTTCTATCTGCCTGACCTGGAGCATCTTTGCCAGAGAAGAGCTCAGCCTTTCCTCTCTGGAGGGTTTTGGCCTTCTTCAGGCTGGTTCATTCCCATTGTGCTTCAGTAGCCACAAATATTCTTCATTCTCAGAGATTCACCAAAATGCTCTTCAAGACATTTGCGTAAATCCAATCATCCCACCTGGTTCAGAGCAGTGTCTTTCCTGAGGAAGAAACTGCAGCATTTCTGCTCTAATGGATTTCACTACCAGGCATAAAACTTCACTTTCACCCCTTCCTCCCCCTAACCTTCTCTCCAAGTAAGGGGATAATCTCACTCTCCCCATTGAGGACCTTTTCTTTCCAGCCTGGGAAACATCTGCATAGCCCAGGAAGGTGTCAGCCTCGTAAACATGAAAACCCTGCTCTATTTTCCCTCCACACCCCCAAGGAGAGCTAAACACGGAGATTATTTTTAAACCCAACCAGCAGATTAGCATGTAATTCCACCGTTTCCACTCTGCCGATGAAAGATGAGCTGGGGAGGAAAATGTCACATTTTTTCCCCATTTCAACCCTGCACCAGGCTAAATAAGAAGCCGAGGTTAAAAAGCTCATCATAAACTGAACAGGTTCCAACCCAATTTCATTAGGATGCCAGGGCTTCATTGATTTAGGCAGGATTAGCTATTGTGAGATGGAAATGATGCCATTAGATGCATCTCCCCCTGCCTCCTGCTCCCCCCGTCTTCCCACGCATCCACCCCGCTCAGAGCCCGGCTGACGACGGAGCCGAGGCACGGAGCTGGCTGAGTTTGCAGGGAGAGTATAAGCAAAGCAGCCAATCAGCCTTTATTCGTCTGTCTGCAGCTGGAGGCAGCTCGTCAAACAAATTAACGGGATTTTCATGGAGGGCTTTGGCCAACGTGGCACACCACAATCGAAGCTGACTAAACAAACCTGGGCTGCGTTTCATCGCAGGGGAGAGCTGGGAGGGTGGGAAGGGATGGGGACAGGCAGGAGTGGGGACAGGGCATCTTTCCAGGCACAGGCTGGGATGGTGCTGCTGTTCTTGGCCCCAGCGCTGGCTGGGAGGGAAGGGTTTGGGGCCAGCAACAAGGGCAAGGGGCCAGTTCCCCTCTGGAGCAATTGCAGTGGCTCAAGGGTCTGCCTGGCAACACCAGCAGGATTTGACCGCTGCACTGAGGCTCCCATCGCTGCTTTTTGTTCCTCCCCTGGCTCTGCACCCTTCTCCTGCCCTTTTATCCACTCCATCCCTTCCTGTGTCCCCAGCTGTGTTTTAACCCTGCAGAGGATACAGCTTACCCACAGCGTGACCCTCGTGTCTCATTTCCCCCTGCAAGAGAGGAGGCAGCTGCAGGAAGAGACGGGGCAGGTCCCGTGGGAGAGACCCAGCATGGAAGGATCAGGATCCACCACTCTTGTCCCTGTCTGGCTGAGACAGGAGGCAAAGGAAAGGCGATTTGCTGAGGTGGGAGAAGGATGTTTTTAGAGGGAAAGCAGAGAAGAAAGGAGCAGCAAGCTGAAGGGGGACCAAAGAGGAGAAGTCAACTTGTATGCAGAATCTCCCAAATCCATGAGTAAGTGAGTGTAAATTATTCAAAGAAATATGCAAAAATGCAAATGCAGTCTTGGCCCAAGAGTTAGTCACGCTTCCTCAGAGAAGAAAGTTCAAGCCCAAAACTGCTCTCACAGATATAAATATATGTACACAGACTTTAGTTGGGAGCTTGTGCATTTATTGAATAAGGCAGAATGAAATTGGTTCATGTCCTGCCAGTTCAGCTCCAGTTCCAAAGAAAAGGGGTAAAATATCACAGCAACGTGATCCTGTTGAACTTAATTTTTACTGTTTAGTTGCTGACTCCAATCCAGCACACAAAATATGGATACTGATGGATGCTCTACAACCCTGCAGCTGTGGCTGAGCAGCTGGAGCAGTGCCACCAAGATCTCTCAGACCTAATCAGATCTAGCAAATCTATCTGCTCTAAAACTTCTGTCAATATTCTTTGGAAAAATCAGAGTTCAAGCCCTCCAAAACCTGATTTATTATTCCTTTATTGTGCCTAAAATTGCTGGAGAAGTTGATAACTATAGTATCTAGGTCTATTACTTAAATATACTCCAAGGTTTTCACTTAGATAGTCCCCAGGAGGAACAAATGGCCACAGTTTCTTGTGCTAATTGGTTTCTGGGACAATAATGGAAAATTATTTTGGGGAGGATGTCCATTTTTATCTAAATCCTGGAAAATCGATCCCTCCTGACCAGAAAGGACTTAAAGAAAGAGAACACTAGCAATTATGTCAATTATTCTCCACCAATTATCTCAGGAGACCCATTTTTCACAAGCCCTTTCAGATTAATCTTAGCAGATCCATTCTTTTTCCATCAGGCAGTGCAAGAACATGGACACAATTAGAGGAACAAAAAAGGCAGCTCAGGGAAAGGCACCCAGCATTTGGGTGACATCCACAGCTCAGTGCCTCACGGTGCTTATTGAAAGAAGTCCACCAGGCTCCCTTTTTTTTAAGGTTATTTATTTCCTCATGCAATGGAAGCATCCATTGCCAGGTAAGGCAGAGAATGAGGTCCCAGCTCAGTCAGCCAGGCCTAAAAAGATTTTTTTTTATCTTCTCCAAAGTAAGATATGTACACCTGGCTACATAGCTAGTGCAATATTTAGGAAGCAGGTACAGGTGAATGACTGTCTGACATGATTTCTCCAGACCATTGTGTGCCCCTGCAGGGTATCAGAATAAATTCGTTGATATAAGTGGTCAATCTGGCAGGGCAGACTAAACCTTTGCTAAGTCACAGATACAGAAGAGCCTTGATGAGGGACAAAAATCATTGTCTCCCCATCAAAGCAGTGGCATGTCCTCCTGCAGAGCCTTCTGCCCTCCCTTGCAAAGACACAGAGCAGTCACCTTCTCCCATGTGTAAAACATGAGTCTTTAGAGGTTTTATTTCCAGAGCTCCAGGACTGCATTCCCTGTTGCCGCGCAGCTCTATTCTCCAATAAAATACTTTACAAGATATTTTCTTGTGTCTCATTCTCTATTCTGAGAGTCTCCAGGTGTTTGTCAGTTTATAAAAATAAAACAATAACATTGAACTTGTTAGAGAATTCTGAGCAACACAGAATCTTGTGTTTCCTCTCCCAGTCAGGCTTCTAGAGCTCCTTGCTGCTTTCCTCTTTCTATAAAGTTGTCTGAATACAGTATTTCTGTGTAATTTCTCAGCTTTTCCAGGGTTCCTCTAGACAGAAATGCAAAGCATAAGGGGAAGGTGGTGTCAAATTTACTGGATTTCTGTTGCTGGCTTTCACATTGATCTCTGCTTTGCAACTCGGTCTCTTTTCCCTCTCTCCTTGCTCAGACTGCTGTTTAATTTATAGCTCGGACTCCATGGGTCAGGAATTTTATCTAACTAGGTGTTTTATACATGGCCTAGCCCAACAAGGCCTCAACCTTGGCTCTGGCCTCTAGACAGCACCACACTACAGATACTAAATACTAAACACTTCCCTGCCTGCTGCTGGGCGTTGAACAGGACATCTGTCTTGGCTCATTAAATGCAGCACTCCTCTGTTTTTCCAGGGATAGTTTCACCTTGAGAGAGACCTCCCACTCCCACGGTGAGGAACAAAACTTAGCCAAGGCTGAGCTTCAGACACGTCCCATGTAGAGGGAAAACAGTGCTGTGGCATCTTGGTCTATTTTGCCCTTCCCCGTTCTCTAAACAGCCAGGCTTCTGAAGGGGAATTATCTCCTTCAAATCAGAGCAGAGGGTAACCTGACTATTTCTTGCAGAGAAGTAATAATTAAGGCACTAGAAGGATGCAATCTGCATACATTATTGCAAGTTATGCCAACAGAATGTCAACATTTGTGTCATCAGTAATCTCAAGCAGCAATTACTCTGCACAGTGGCCTGGAATCCATTGCCAGAGCCAGTGGTGCTGAGGATGGGAGAGCTTCTCCTCCCATCTGGGGGATGGACAGAGGATCTCAAAGCAGGACTGAGGTGCCAAGGAGATCACCTAAACAGACCACTGAGGACATGTGGCTGAGAGAGAAGAGCACGAGGTGAAATAAGCCAGTGACCTGCTTGTTCTCAGCGTGGCCCCACTGGTGATGCTTTTCTTGCAGGATTGAAACCAGGAGGAAAAATACTGGGAAAAAGTCACTACAATTACTAAAAGTCATCACTGAGAGGTCCTGATTCCTCACCAGTAGAAGAAGAGACCTTCACAAAGGGGAAACTATGCATTCATTGAATCCTGCAGGATTTCAGCATCCTGCAGGGAAGGGTCACCATTAGACTCAGGATGCTGCAGCAGTACAGTCCAAGACTCCACTGTAAATAAAGCTGCAATAAGAGTCAGATTTGAGGCTTCATCCCATTTCATTGCTTACTGGCACTAAGTTTTGGTATCACTCCCTCAAAACACTGCCTGGCAACGCTCTCAACAAGGTGCTATATTGGTATCAGTGAAAGCAAGATGCTCAGAGAATTCCTAACAAAACGTTTCCCTCTGTAATTCACCCTGCCACACTTCCTTTGGGAAAGGGAGAAGAGAGAAAAATCCTGTGACACTTACTAGGGAGAATCTCATACCAACTTCATCTCAGAGGCAGTGTTGTTGCCTGGGAAGTGCAGAGCTCTGCAATGGATGAGCTGTTTCTTTCACGAGGAAAAGGAAGTTTATTTTCACCTCCACAAGGCCTCCAGCCCATAACTGCACATGCTGACAGTCACAAGCAGCAAAGGAGACAGGGCTTCCACCAAAATTTTCCATATTGCCCTTTTTCCAACCTAGAAATTTTAAGTTTGATCCTAAATTTTGCCTTAAAAGCAATTCCTGAAAAATTGGCATTAGGAAAGACCAGCTGGTGTGAAACAAAATGAGCCTTTATCATCTTCACCATTTCTAAGGGACAGTTGAAAAATGCAAGCTGGAGTGTTTGAAATGTAACTTTTGATAACTTTGGAGGCAATAACAGTAAATGTCTAGCAGTTTCACAGGATTTTTTTTTCACTTCTTCCCTTACTGTGAGAAGAAAAAAGCATAAGGAAGTTCTTTTCCTCATATTACTAACTTCCCAGACCCTAAAAATTATATGGAGAATGCCCAGGATTTTTATTTCCAGAAAGAACATTTGCTTATTTTGTACTTTCCACGTTTTTCTTCCATATGCTGCTCTTCCTTATTTTTAATCTATAGATAAGGGATATATAAGCTATGGCCAACATTTAGGTTAGAACCAATCTTTTATCTGCCCACTCTGGGAGGACTTCAAACACTTTGTGAACTTGTCCTTCCTTGCAAACAACAGAAAATCATGTTTTGTCTCTTTTTACTCCAGTTCTTGCAGATATGCAGAAAATTTCAAGGCATTCTCGCTGCTGTCCTTCACTTCCCTCATCCACTTCTGGACGCTTTTATATCCCAAACCTCTGTCTGTGTCTTGCAGATTTGTCTCTTACAATATTTGCCCGCTGCCTCCCTCTGAGGATGCTGGCAGAATTACTCCCATTTTTACCAAAATCCCACAGGTTTGTGGAGCAGGATCAGGCATGTGAAGAGCATCTTCTCGAGTTCCCGCCCTCTGGGCGTGCCAGGGGGTCTCCACAGGCGGAACAGTCCCGCATCCCTGCACTCTGAACTCCCTGTGGTTCACACATCCCTGCAGACAGGAGCTTCCTCGCCAGGGACAGCACCAAGCCAAGACCCTCTCTCCTCCCCAAGGCCTGCAGCTCACAGAAGTTGCATTTTGTCTTAATACTCTAGCATTAAGTGGAGTTAAAAATAAAGCCTGTCAGAGAGAGACTCACAGCCTGCAGGGAAAAGGATATTAATTACAGCAGGCAGAGAGTGGAGAGGAGCTGCCTTGAGTGAGAAGTCCCCCCGCTGAGCTGTCACCAGTGTCACCAGCAGAGCTGTGCTGCTGCAGCTCCCACACAGTACAGGTTGGCCCAGGTACCTGGGAAAGGAGAGGGAAGGAGGAGCCAGCACAGGGATCTCACTCCTGGCTCTCACATCCTCCCTGGCACCGGCTGCCCTGCCTGCAAACCAACCTCAGCACAGGCACGGGCTGAGGGATGAGCAAAGGGCAGAGGGGGCGGCTGCAAGGGATGGGACAAGTCAAGGGTACAAAATAAGATTCATTGCTAAAGCCTTCCATGCCTAGGATTTAAGTCACAGGGAAAAAAATGGGACATTAAGGACCAAGTGGACAACAGACTCAGCAAAAAGTGGCACCAAATTTTCCTCCAAGATGTATGAAAAGAAGATTGAGCTGCCAAGGGAAAAAAAGTTCAAAATATTGATATCATCTCTATCTCATGGCTTCTTAGCAAAGGAGATATATAGTGTTACGTTTCCTTATTTTCTAATCAATAAATAGACATGAAAATACCCCTTCAGAATTTAGGTTTAGCTCAACAGTTTGAATGAAGTATATTTAGCACAGATATATTTAAATGCATATTTGTATGTTTATATTAATGTCTATTGCATGATTAGAGGGCAGATGTCTTTTCTGAATACAACAATCACTTTGGGGGGTCATAGAAGGGACCAGCTGGATCTTGACTTGCTAATATGGTTTTGCAGGATGGAGGGTAGGGATGACAGGGAATGGCTCAGCCAGCCAGAGCACCCCACGTTTCTGCAAACATGCTTTAAATAACCCCTAAACTCTGCCAAAGGGGACAACAGAGGGAGCAAAATAATAAAATTGAAGGAAAGCAACACCTGGAGCCAAACACCGTGAATTGCTGTTTGAATCTTCAGCTGGGTGAATCAATCATGCTGACAGCACAGCCCTGCCACGGCAAGGCTCCCAACGCCATCAGCTGAAGGGCAATGGCAGGGGACAGTGCCATCCCCACACCGCTGTGCCAGGATGTGCTGGCATCAGCTCCTGCTTTGTCAAAGCCTGGCTTTGCCCAGTAAATCCATCTACAGAGAGCAGTTCTCTGAGCCAGTGTCTGAGAAACTTGGCAAGGGCTCTCCCTCTGCTAGAGAAGACTTGAGAGTTCACTTAGAGGGCACTACAGCATCCCATCCCCATCTGCAGAGGAGCCTTCCACTGCTCTTTTCAGAGGAGAGAGGGAAATGAAAGAGAAGAAAAGAGTTAAGGAACACAGGCTGGTCCTTGAAACCAGCAGGAAAGAGGCAGTGAAAGAGCTTAATTAATGGCACATCAGAGTTCCCCAAGATGTGTGTCTAACAAGGCCTTTGCCTGGCACTTTAGCTTTGCTTGTGAAAAGTTAATGTAGGCAAAATATAAGCAGAAGGCTGTGTGAAAACAGGAGCCAGCATGATCAGATACCTCCTGATTTAATTCTCTCCTTTGGATGACAGCCCTCTGTGCCTCCTCCCCACTACCCCTTTCTCAGGGACATGCTTATTACAGCTATTTCAGAGAGAAAAACCAACCAGACAAAAATATAGGGAGAGATTCACTCTCATCGTGAGCAGCAAATGAGTAAAGCAGGGTCAGAGTGTTGACTTAGAAAATTACAGTCTTCCTGTTTCCTGAATAAATCCAGACATCGTACCCTCTGCCACTCAGCTGTTACAGGATTTAATTTAGAACATTTGATTTATTTGCTGTGGACAGGTGGACTCTATAAAGAATTTTTAGGGCAGAATTTACAGTGGGCTTGATCGTGCAGTGAGCAATAGAGCAACAGGAGCCTGACAGGCTTTTCCTGATTCCCACGGGCAGCCCCTCCAAAGCAAGCAGGACAAAATGGTGGCAGTGGGGGGGGGAGCCAGGGGAGCCTTCAGCTGAGGAGGGCCAGAGTTTGTAGGACCTGTCTGAGATTACACAGAACACAGGTCTCGAGACCAGGTGGGTGCATTTGTTCCACTGGCCCTGCCCTGAGGATCTGGCCTTCCTCTGCACAAACCCCTCCCGTTTCCATAGGGGTGCTGGTGCTGGGTTTTGGTGTTAGGATGAGTGCAGGAGCTGGGTTAGCTGGGTGAGATGCATCCTTAGTAAGACCTTTCTTTAGGAACTCTTCCTTCCTTAAGGCCAGGGTTTTGACCTTCCATTGTGAGGGGATTTTCCCTGTCCTTGTGCTGCAGTTTGGATCAGGAGCTGCCTGCAGCTTGACATCAGACAGAGGCAGGAGGGAGCTTTAAGTGGAAGGAGCCCTTGGGACACGGTGAGCTTGACAACAGCTGATTCCAAGGACAAATTGTTAAGATATGTCTGAGAGGCTTTTGGTTTCAGAGAGCTTAAGGTGCTTCAGCTTCTTTCCAGGTTCAGCTGGGTCTCCCTGGCACGCAGCAGCAGGAACTGCTATGCCTGTCTTTATTACTCTGTGTGTTTCACAGCTCCTCTGGGAAGCAGGTGACAACTCCGGGTCAAACAGCTTCGGGAGCTCTCCCCAGATGCAAGAGTTAATTGGGACAATCAATAAGGAACAAGACCCTGATTTCTGGCCGTGGCTTTGGCCAGCATGGCAGTGTCTGGGTGTCACAGGCACAGCTGTGAAAGGCAATTGCTCTGTGAGTCAGAGAGAACCAGAGCCACAGAGAGGTGAGGGCTGAATTCTGTGACACCTGAGGCTGAGAACCTGCTTCTGTTGTGCACTTTGAGGTGACAGCCTGCTCCACTGAGTCCTTTGCTCTGTTGCATCAAATCAGGCTTCTCAAAGAACCAGGGCTAGAGGGGAACATTCCCCTCCTGCCCTGAATTTCTGAGTCATCACAGACCTCCAAGCACTACACCAAGTCACTGTTACTTTGGTCTTGCTAAAGACACTGAGGCACAGAGAAGCTAATTAAGCTCCTAAATGATATTTAGCAATTGGAGAAGGAACAAAAATGAGATCCTGTAGATTCCAGACCTCTCATTTTCTATACCATAGAGTATATCCAGAACTATAAAACCTGAAATGATAAAAGCTAGCTAGAGACACAAAATTAAATTGATACTAATTCTAAGGTTCAACAAATAGGAAAACAAACAATCAAACAAACCAACCAAACAAAAAAATGCCAAGAACTGAAGCATAAGGAGGCTGAGACAGCATCTATCTTTCTTCAAGG
The DNA here is from genome assembly GCA_013390105.1 of Tichodroma muraria. Taxonomy (NCBI): domain Eukaryota; kingdom Metazoa; phylum Chordata; class Aves; order Passeriformes; family Sittidae; genus Tichodroma; species Tichodroma muraria. The sequence goes on from WAAG01060355.1 coordinate 74,763, forward strand.
CCTCCAAGGAGCTGAATGGGCTGCTGAGGGAATCTCTGTGCAGAGACTGATTGAGTAAAAACCAAGGAGAAACACAGCTGTGAAACAATTCCCTTCCTCTGGAGACATGATCAGTTTTCCTGGTAATGTCCCTAGGGAAATATACTGATAATTCTGGTGATGAACCTAAATACACAGGTAATGACCAACCTGTAATACACAGGTAATGACCAACCTGTTCCCACCTCAGTGAACCCTGAAGCCTGAGCCTGCTCTCACACCTGAGCATGAGCTGTGAGCAAGTCCAGGTAACCAGGGTGGGTGATGTGTCTCTTACTGCAAAGGGTGAATCATCCCTAAATGTGGGTGCCTGAAGCCCCCAGAGCTCCCACTGATATCCCCAAAAGAGCTCCCTGGTCCCCAGCACCTGATAGTTTCAAGCATTACTGAAGTTTCCAGGCCAGGTTTTGACCTTCTTTAGCCAGAGGGTTTTAGCCTCATTTAGTTTAGATCAGACTTACGCAGAACAGTAATTTTGGCTGCAAAAGGCTGGTATTTGTGAGCTCAGCAGCTTGCAGTGAGAGTGAATGTGACACACAGAGCCCAGCCGGGGACAGGAGACGCAAAGCATCTGTGTGAACTCTTCAGGAGAGCAGCAAATGGAAAACAAAGCATTAATATGACCCAAGAGCAGACTACTCCTGGGTGTTTTTCAATTACAACAGACTATTATAAAGGGCCAACGTTCTCTTATTAACAATAAATTTCATCAATTTATAAATCTTCTCCTTATTTAAGAAAAACACACAATACAACACAAGCTCCATCTGGCTCTATTTAGATTCCAGGTTTTACATTTGCTCAGCCAGAAGCCATCAATTATCATGTCAAGCCCAAGGATTTCAAGGCCCTGGACACAGGAAATGGAAAGGAGACAAGGGAGGGAAAGGGCACAAGTGGGAGCCTTGAAAAATTTATAATTAGTTGTGTGGTAAATGATCAACCTGGGGGTTATTAAGCACCCAGATTTACGGATGCTTTGGTGGTGCTTTGGTGGCTCTGTTGCCAAGATAAAGCCATGAGGGGACACATGCACAGGGAGGGTACAAATAGATTTTCCTGTTTGGTTTTGGGAGATTTCATCAAAACCAGACACATCCTTCTCCAAAGGGTAATGCTAAAGCCTCATTTACTGGGCATGTATTTCCAATTCAGGGACCAAAAGGTCTCCCAGGCAACCCCTTCCTGCTGCCACCTCGCCCGTGTGGGTGAGGAGAGGGCAGATGTTCCTGGAGCAGCAGGGGTCCACAGCTCCAGCTCCTTTACCTGTCTGAGAAGGGCAGTTGCAGCCCTTCTTCAGCCAGAAAGCAGGGTCTGGGTGAGATTTGGCACAAGAATCTACACAGGAGGGTTTACAGGACACCGGGCCAACACTTGGAGCCAAAGAACCAGGAGGAAGAGGATGCGAGAGACACTGAGATGTCCCCTCTCAGTGTCTCTTCCATCTCTTCCTCACCAAAGAGAAGCTTAAAGGACCCAAAATTCTGTTCCACCCTTTCCTCACGTGATCAACCCACGAAGAGACACTACAGATGGGACCAGATAGAAACCCTTATAAAACCTAATTCTTGTGGTGGAGGTCTGGGCTCTAAAGGTCTTGAATTAAACAGAAGCCACCAAGAAATGTAAAAACTTGACACAACAACAGGCAGCAAAACCACTGGGGTCAAGATCCTGGTTATTCTCTCTCACTGGAAGAGGAGAAGGATGGGAACACATTCCTGTCCCCCAGACCCTGAGGTGAGGCAGGGCTGTTTCAAATCTGCGCTCCCAACTTCCCCAGCTGCACAATGCCTGTGCCTGTTCTCTCAGGTGCACATTAAAGGCAGCTGAGCTTTGAAGGGAGTGTTATTAGCATGGTCAGCCATGCAGCTCTCTTATTTTAATAACAATCTGGTGACTCATCCATGCCATTAATTTAACATTAAAAAAAGTGTGGGTCAGATCCTCTTAATTTACCTAAGTTAAATTAAANATATGAGGAAAGAATATAGAATATTCTGCTTTTTCTTGGCTTTCACTTGAAAAATCCTCCTATCATACAAAAAACGCATTTTCACCGACAGTCATCATTTTGCCTGTTTGTGATATTATGGTAATTGCATTCCATGTTCAAAACTGGGTCACTTAGAAGGATGAAATTGAATACTAAAGACCTTCTTCTCACCATTGATCTGTATTCCAGCAACACGGAGGGGCCCTCAGTCCTGGAGCAGGACCCTGTTGTGCTGGGAATGTCTAAGCATGGAACAAAAGCACAATCCTGCTTCCAGGAGCTGCAGGCTCCACATTCCAGCCCTGCACTGAGATCACCATTATCCAGCTAACTACAGGCATTGCCCACATAATAAGCACATTCCCATCCACTGAGCTCTTCTGAATGCATATTTTTTCAGAAGCAAAGAGCATAAAATCTCTATTACAAGTGGTGTCATTTTGCAACGCGTTTCTGTTCCCTTAGAACTTGATTCCCAAGTTTGGTGCTTGCAGAGAAAGCTGCAGCAATGGGAGTACTTGCAGGTGTGGTTTTGAATGAGAATATTTGGGTAAAACATTGTGAACTGCAGGCCTAGAAGCTATGAAGCCTCGGGGCTTGGCATAATCCGAGCTGTGATTTCATCCCTTGGTCAGATATGCAGGGTGGATTTGCTCCAGTCACCCCAAAGTATTCCAGCCCTAGAACTGGTGTTAAAGGACGTTAAATATCTGGATTATATTTGACATAGTGATAGTGGAGTGTCTGCTTTGAGCTGCCAGTGCCACTGGGGAGATTTCCTGTCGCTGCAACAGTGGCAAGTCCCTTCCCTGGTTTCTGCAGAGAAGGCAAAGAGAGCAGAAAGGAAAGCTCTGGGGTGTCCCCCTTCCTGCTGCTCCTTTCTGTCCCCTGGGGACAGCTCTGCAGAAAACATCCCCCATCCAGCCCAGAGCCTTTCCTTTGGAGCAATAACTCAACCTGACCAAACGTAGCTTCTAAGAGCCAAGCGCACCCCAAAAAAAAAAAAACAAACTGAGAAAACAGTAATTTTTTAGGACCAAATGTGGGCAAGGCTTCATGCCAGAGCAAACCCTTCTTCCCTTTAGCTTTGTCAGCCTCAGGACATACCTGGCTCCAACACCACATATCAGAGAGGGAGCAGGTGAGAGGGGGCCTTTCACACACAAACAGCAAACCCATGAGCTAATCTATGCCAGGAAGTGCTGAAGCCCTTGACCAATCTCTACATTACAAAGATCCCTGTGATCACTCAAGCTCAGACTCCTCTTTCATGTGGTTTGGTGTGGGATTGGAATCTGCAGGGCTGTGCCCACAGCTCAAAACCTACCTAGAGAAACATGTTTGGTAAACATTTCCTGCAAAGCAGAGTTGTTTATACCCTTCCCCATCCCTGTGTGGTTTTTCTCTTCTATTAACTGAGTAAGAGCTTTTGTGGATTGTGCCCAGTGTGAGCAGATTAAAAAAAAAAAAAAAA
>WAAG01060355.1:78291-117994 GCA_013390105.1 Tichodroma muraria
AAAGCAAATAATGCACCAGCCACATTAGGTCAGGCATTTGGGGTAATTGCAGAAAATGCCAGAGAGGGAAGAGAAATCTCAGGTCAGAGAAACCCCTTTAGATGTCCAGCTGCACACAACCCATTCCCTGGGAGACAAAGGCTGGCTCTTGTGGCCAAGTCTCCTTGTTTAATCTGTCCACGTGGGAGAAAAGGGGTCAGAAGTACTCAGGGGAGGCACTGGGATCTCTCTCCACCCCTCTTCGATGAAAGGGAGGGTTCTTGAAGGAAGAAAAAGCAGCTTGACTTTTGAAATATATTTTCTGCTATAGGGTTTAATTTTTTTTCAAAACAGATATTAGGGAATATGGTTGGTATGGACTTTTCCTCACTGTGCCTGCTTGCAGTCAGGAAGAATGGGGCAGGGCTCTTGCTGAGCTTGGTCTCTTTTCATTTTTACCTTCCTGTAGGGCAGAATGGACTGGTGGTAAGAGAAAAACACATATTAGATGCCTTTAGTTTAAGCCTTATTTGTGCCTCAGGTGAACTCTGTTCCCTTCTTAGCATGCATGATTTAACTTTTTAATGCCTCTGTCTCTCCATTCTAGAGAACGCTGGAAATAACTCTTGCAGAGTGCAGTGGAGTTTCCAAAGAGAAAATGCAAAGCCACCTTTGTGTAGGTTGAGAACAGCAATTTCCCAGTGACACTGGAAGCCAGCAGGCAGTTCTGGGACCCTGCCCCAGCACTCTTGTGCCTCTTCACGTGCTGCTGTGCTGTGACAGCTTGGTTTGCATCCGCAGGGCAGGTGTTTTGTTAGTACACGACTCAATCAGTGCTTGGAGTGAACCACGCACCGTGAGAGAAACAGCTCCTCTTCTGTGAGCTCAAGAGACTTAGCCTGGGACTCTGACAGTGTGCAAGACAGTGCTGGAGCCATGGGAAACTCAGGGAAAGGCCAAGAGACAAAAGCATGGCGTGGACAGGTCCACGTGTGCCACCCACCACCTTGGGATCCTCTGGCAGAATGACCTGCTGGAGAGGTGACAGCCCCAGAGCAGCCCCAGGGTTCTGGCTCTGTCCTGGACTTTGCTGAGCCTCTGACCCCACAAAAACTCCTGGTGTCAGTCAGCTTGCTCCGAGCCCGAAGTGGATGTGGAAAATGCAGGCGTGGAGGAAATGCTGGGGATGGGGTGGAGCAGGATGAACTGCAGAAAACTGGAAGCTGTTGGAGCAATGCCACAGACAATTCCAGGGAGAGAACGACTGGATGGCACCTCCCTGGGAGGATGCTTTGATATTCAGGTTTACAGCATCGGGGGGGTTCTATAAATGAGACCCTTTTGGAGAGGTTTCGTTTTAGGCAAGATTCCTGAGAAGTGAAATTTCCCTGCCAGCTCTCTTTGAGGCACATTCTGCTCATGGCTGTGCCTGCTAAATTCCTTAAATTCACTACAATTAGCTGAGAGTTGTTTGACTGTAACAAAGGCATTTTGGCCTGTTGACTAACACAGAGAGTGCTTGGTGAGAGGTAAAGCCCACCTGCCAAGTGGCTGCTATAAATGCTGATTTAGAGCACGCCTAGCTATATAGCACTGGGTTCCTACCTCATTTGCTTCTCACTTGTAAATGAGATTTCACGTATTGTCCTTTAATTTTTACCTCTGGAGCATTTTCTTTGATTACTCACACTTCTGGGCATTTTCACTGAGCATGAGAAAGTCAACTCAGAGAGAACACGGAGCTTCTCTGCTTCAGGGTTTAAAATCCCCTGACTGTGCCCCCAGCCACCACTTCCCTCTCCTTTTCTTCTGTGCCCAGGCTTTTGAGCAAGAGAAGTGATCAATTGCTTAAATTATTGTAATGGCTGGCAGAGGGAAAGGGGAGGGGGCATGAGGGGATGGAATTAAAAAGTGTCCCTCCAAGCTGGGAACTTGGTATTAAAAATCTCAGTCAAATCCATTCTGGAAGCGCCGAGCTAATAAATCTCCAGCCCCAGCCTTGCAGTGGGAAGGGTAACTCAGTTGTAAGTGTGTAGTGCAGGTATTACTGCAACATGACTAATGGGGAGTGAAAACTGCACAAAGATGTCTGTGTATATTCATTTGAAGTCCTGAACAAATTTGCTTTGAATCTCCTGGTCTGTTTCTATGGCTGCTTTCCACAAATATTCCAGCAAATGAGCTTTACTAGTGCGAATACTCATCAAAAGTCAATTTGGAACTCAAATAGCTTAATATTTTCCAAAAGCATATTCCAAATTACACACATGAACATGCAGTTCAAAATGGATGCTGGTTCTGATGTGATTAGTTACACAACTTGCCCAGCCAGGGATCAGAAATAACACAATGCAGCTCATGTAACCATCCACAGAGCCTGGATTTCAGACTTGGAATGTTGGATATTTCCAATGAACTGTTTGTGAACAGCTCAGCAGCCCTGACTTTCATTCTCTGAAGACATTCATAAACAGACATTTTAGCAATGAAGAGCAGTTGGGAATTCTGCAATTAGTGAGTGGCTGACCTGTAGGAGGAGAGGGAGACTGGATTTTTGTGATGAATCATTGGATATCTGTCAGGAAGCTCAATATTCCAGCTCTATAGACAGAAACCCAGTAGTGAGTCACATTTTTCCACTGAACTCAGCTGAAAAATCGTGTTAGTTGTATGCTATGGATTAGCAAGTGCAGAGATTTACCCATCTCCAGTGGAGGACTCACCCTGCAACCTTTCCTGGAGAGAAACAGCCCCCAGTGAATCACTGGACTAAGCAGACAACCTTCCCCAAGTGGCTGTTGTACCTTCACCCTAAATCTGCTACCCTGGGGTACATGGGCACACAGGAACTGGGAAATGGTTTCCAATGCTGGCACATCTCTCTCCTCAGATCTCCTTTCCATCCCTCGTTCTGCAGATGCTGGTGTGTGCTCTACTGTCACACCTAGAAATCACAGAAATCGCGATACCAAAACTATAGACGCTATAACACAAATCTAATGGGTGGAAATGAAATATCAATGAGCAGAGATCCACCTGACACCCTTTCCAGCTGCAGAGGAGGGTTCCAGGATCCTAGAGTTGAAAGATGCAACTCGGGGAAGGCTGGGCTCCTCCACATTCCGCAATGGCAGGGTGCAGGGAGAGCATTTTTTAACCATTACTGTTACAATGTTGCAAAAAGTAATGCCGAGGCCGTAAATCCAAGGGTGGTAAAACACCAATTATTTATTGATACACAGGCCACCTCCCACAACCACCTATTCGTGAGAGGGAAGGGCCCCTGAGAGCGGTCAGTCTCTTCTTATAACTTCAGTCCCTTCAGCGATTGGTCCGTTTTGGATCCTGCGTGTGATTGGTGCATTTCCTCGGCTCTCATTGGTCGTTATCAGGGTGCTTCCTACGCCAATCATTCTTTCCCGCCATGATTTGATTGGTTGGTTGTACCCACCAATGAAGGCCCTTGGTTGTTGTCCCTGAGTTGCCCAGAGGAGAATGGAAGATCCCCCTCTGGTACTATTCCCCCAATAACTTCATAACTATAACAACCATTAGGAATGCAACCATGCAACACCTCCACCTAAACAGCCCCACAACTGCAAGCGCTTGTAACCACCCAGAACTACTTGGCAAAACTGACACAGTTGCGAACCGAAATACAACTATTAAAAAGTTTCAACTCTCTTTTTGTGTCTATAACATTACTGCTGCTGTTACCAGATGAGGATCAATCCCAGGTCTCAGTGTCACCAGTATGGATTTGCTGTGCCATGGGGAAGGCCCTAGGCCGGGCTGGTGGCTGCCTCGTACCGTCCATGAACAGCCCTAAAGCTCTGCAGCTCCCTGGGGATGGGCTAAGTGGAAGGTGGGAGAGAGAAAACTGACAATAAGCTCTGACAGCCACAGCCCTTTGTGGATCAAACTCTGGAGAAAGGATGCCATCACCGGCCCCGACAGTTTTCCGAGAGGAAACTTCCATCGTTTACCCTGAGCTGCAGCTCCAGCAGCATTAAACACTGTTTTCCAGCTAATAAAATGAGGCACAAGTTTTACATGCTGTTTGTGGTGACAGTGTAATCAGTCTTGCTGGGAGCCAGGCTCACACGGGCCAGGAGCTGCCGAGAGCGCTGTGTGAGGCACCCAGCCCCCCAGATTTCAGCTTTATTTCTCTGGGATTGTATTCTTTCCCCCCGGTAGAACTCTCTCTGATTCTCCCCCTTTTATCTATTCGTGTATTTATTTACTCGTTGAATGTAGATTTATTTTGATGCCCAGCAATTTCAGGTAAACAAAAGGAGACTACACTTCTGGGGAAAGGCTGTTAATGGCCTCGCTGAGGGAGAAGCAAATGGAACTTTCCTAAACAAAGCTGCAGGGAGCATCGCTCACACCCAGCAGGGCCTCTGGGGCAAACTGGGTTTGTTAGCAAAAGAGCACGCACAGCGTTTGGGAGATTGGTGGTTTGTTGGTTTTTTTTGTTGTTGTTGTTTTTTTTCTCTCATTTTTCTGCTTTTTCATTCCAAGAAATGCTTGTGCAAAACAACTCCACGGGAATGTGAAAACAAACCTGAAGTTCTGCTTCTGCTGAGTTTAAACTGAAAGGAGAGGGAATGAATCTGCACTCATTGCTGTATGGTGTAGCTCCACTGCAAATCAAAACCAAGTGAAGTGGCTGCTTCTTTTCTTTTCTATTCTTTCCTTCTTCTATCACTCTCTTTAGGCCTCTGCTTATTTTAATTCCTTTCCCCACCTGTTGGATTTGCACCCTTTCTCCATTACAGCTCTGGTATATTCTAAGAAACGAGAAATTAAAACCTGTGGTGTGTTTTACTGTCCTTACACAGTCTCAAAACAAACGAACGAGAGTTGAGATTCACAGCAGAAATCTGGGAACCAGCTGTACCTTCCTCGTTGCATTCGCGGGCATCAGGTGAAGTCTGAGCCAAAGATCACTGACGCCAGTAGAAAGGTTCCCATTGACTTACAAGGACTGTGGATAGGGGCTTTGGATTAGAGTTGTGATAACACCCAGTCATCTTATCTGGTAAAGAAAACATCAGTAAAACTCAGAGCAGTCAAAGTTTGTCATTATCACCTGCAGTCTCCCACCTGTGTTGCCTCTTGCTCTCCCCCAGATGTGGTGGCAGGCTTAAGAGAATGCAGATATTCCTTCCTCCGAGACCCTTGTGCTAGGATCCATGAGACATGATTTTCTTGTCTTGAAATTCAATTTCGGAGCCCCTTACTGCCTCAAATGACCAGATGGAAAAGACAGTAATTGCTGAGAAACTTATTGACTTTTCCTTTTTAATTAATCCTAAGTGGAAGAAAACCTGCAGCTCCCTGTCCAGACAGCGTATGTGAGAAAGGAGGAGGGAAAAGGGAGAGAGAGGAGAGAATCATAATTAAAATAACTCAAATTAATCTTGGTGAGTGCTCCTGCCACTTCAGAGCTCCGAATGTAGGGGGGAAGTGTTGTTCCAGTCAAGTCTCTTTTGTTTCAAACGTCAGCTCAAATAAGGACCACCAGACAACAGCCCTGTCCCATCAGAAGGGAGGCTTGGCTGGTCACTGCAGCTCTGCATCCTTCCAGCCACTGCACGAGGTCAAAAAGCCTCACCTGTCCTCTCTGCGAGGCCTGAATTCATATTCAAGCTCCATATGCAGCAAGGTGAGGAAAGCCCTGCTGTGTGGGGAAAGAGGCTGATGGCAGAGCTGCTCCCAGCCCGTGGCTGAGCCTCCTGGGTGACTGTGGGAGGGATGAGCCCTCTTGGCCCATCTCTTTAACGGGAAAGAATTCCAGTGAGCACCGCACCCAGCCAGCAGAGCTGGGGATGTTCATAAAAGCTCGAGGTTCTCAGGAGGGCAGGGATGTGGGTGGATTTCTCCAAAATTGCACGGACGGAGCTGGCTCAGCCCCACCTGGCTGCAGTCACTGTGCCACACAGCCCTGAGCATGTCCTGGGCTGACAAACCCTGTGGTGAGGATGACAGGGCAGGAAGAGGTGAGCAGGAGACTTCTGCGGGTGCTGCACATGCCGGCAGCTCTCAGCTCTTCAGGAAAGCAGTGAGCTCTGAATTCTGGCCTGTGAAATAGGCAGATCAGGCCAAACTTGGCTGACTTGCTTGTCTTTGAGTGATGTCTTGCTGATGGCAGTGGGAGCTGACCTCAGGAAAAAAACAAGTTCAGTAGGAAGGGAGCCTGCTGCTCAGAAATGTCATGGATCCATGTGTTCCATGGAGAGGAAAGCTCATTCTTTCTCCTTGCCACTCCACTGCAGACGGCAGCACCAAACCTGGTGTGCAAACCGGGCCCCAAGTGCATTTGAGAGCACAGTTTAATCACAGAGTCACAAATAGTTTGGACTGGAAGGAACCTTAAAACTTATCTTGTTCCACCCCCTGCCATGGGCAGGGACTCCTTCCACTATCCCAGGTTGCTCCAAGCCCTGTCCAGCCTGCCTTGGACACTGCCAGGGATCCAGGGTCAACCACAGCTTCTCTGGGCACTCTGTGCAGGGCCCCCCCACCTCACAGGGAGAAATTTCCTCCCAATATTCCACCCAACCCTGCCCTCTGGCAGTTTCAAACCTTTCTCCCTTGTCCTGTCACTCCATGTAAAATGACAAGCAGAGGCTCTGCTGACAATCACTCCTTTCTGCTGGAGAAGAGGCCTCTTGCTATGCTCAGGCTCCTCCAAAGACAGAGCAGCCTCCTAGAGAGAGAAGAACACCCCAGAGTCCCCATCCCAGTGCCTGCCTGGTGCTGTGCAGTGCTCCGAGGGAGCAGGGCTCTGTGCGGAATCTCCACGCTCCCGGCTTGTTTTACACCCCCCGCTCCACGGAGCCCCCGTGCCACTTAGATGGCACAGAGGATGAAGGTGCCTGCAGAGGAGCACACAGAGCTGCAGTTTGGCTTGGGCTGGGGGCAGCACCCTGCACGCAGTGCCAGGAGCTGATGGGGCTCAGCAGCCCTGGGGCAGCAGCAGTGTGGCCATGCAGGGCTGGCACCCCAAGGCCAGCCCCGGGCCCGGCACGGACCACAGCGTGGCTGGACCATGGGTCTGCAGATGTGCTGGGTCTGTGCCCAGCGAGCCACAACTTCAGAGAGCCCTTCCAGACCATCCTGCCCAGCCCTGCCCAGCACAGGCATCTCAGCTCTCCCCAAGCTACTTTGTTTTATTTCAGTTTTCTTCCTTCTTGCTGAGAAGTTGCTGCTGGGATTAAAAAGGCATCGGGCAAATCATCAGTATGAAAGAGACACGCTGAGAAGAGAGCAGATTAACCCACACTGCAGAGAAAACTCCTCATTTCTGGAGTGTTTGTTTTGAAAATGTCACTTCAACGGGTCACAGAATTCATGAATAAAATCCCATCCTTATTTCCATTCAAAAAGGAATAAAGATTTATTACCCAGCCTCGACAGGAAAGCAGTATTGACCCACCAATGAGTCAAGGTCTATGGTATTGCATGCAGAAATATTTATTGCTTTTAATTACCATAAAGTAGCAAGGAACTTTTTTTAATAATTTTTATTATTATTGTTTTATTGTACTTTGGAAAAGAAAGATGGAATTGCCAGCAAAGCCTCCTGAGAATACATGGTGATGGAATGAAAGACAGTTTGATGCTGATGGGTTAAATAAAAGGTCACTGCCCCTCAAGAGATCTTGGCAACACATTGGTAAACCTGCTTTGAAGCATCATTAACCCCATTTTACTGCCAAAAAAAACCCCCAAACAAACAGGGAGCATCCCTTAAAGATCTCCAAAGACACTACCTGGGATTCCAAGGTGGGGATAATTTGGTACCTAAATATCATAAAACTATGTCTTAAGCAGTCGCAGACTGGAAGTGCTGGATTCAGATGGTGAATGTTAGGGGGCAGCTGGTTGATGCCACCTTCTGAGACCACCCACAGGGTCTGGAGGACCCAAGTGTCACGCAGCGGGCATGCCTTGCCCAGAGGAAGGAGAAGACCCCCACCTCCTCCCTGCATGGAGCTCATTCCCCAGCCCCAGCCTTTCCCAGCAGGCTGGGCTGGAACACACGTGTGCTGCAGGGCACCAGGGCAGCCAGCCAGCAGCCTGGTGCTGCTCCTCATGCTCCCTGCTCTGTCTCCTCCCACACATCCACCTCTCCTTCCCGGCCAGCAGTGATGGGAACCTCCCAGTGGGGGAAACGCAAGGCAGGCTCAGTGCTGCAGCAGGTGATTGACAGGCAGGCTGTGATAATGAAGTCCATTTTTATTTTTTATCTCTTGTCAAGGTACAAGGACTCGGCCAGTGTCCCAGGTAATGAGCGTTCCCTTGCCCTCTCCCTCACTTGGATTTGAAAGTGTGTGTAGCCATGTGTAGCTGTGTTAACACTACATTACTAAAACCAATCCCGGGAGCCTGTTCCTGCGGCACACCTCGCTGGCTCCAGCACTTCCTCACGTTGATTTGCATTCATGCAGTCTGTGTAAACAACACTGTTCAGGGAATATAAATAACTGCAGCCAGGAGTGCTGCTCGGCAGCATCCCTCAGCTCCCGCTGCAGGGCTGGGGCACAGCCCGGATCCATTCCCTGAAATGGAGGATGCTTCTGCATCCCAACCTTTTCTGCCACAGTCCTCAGCCCAAGAAGCAAGGATGGAGCACTGGAGGCTGGTTTTCAAGGATCTTTCTCATCCTGACCTGAAAAACCATGAAAAAGCCTGTTAAAAGAGCTCCATTTTCCTGCATCCATGATGCTGGGCCTTTTGGGGAGGTGCTGTGGTTTAGGTTGTAGTTGTTGGAGTTTTCTCTAGGTGTTGGCAGAGAAAGGCAGAGAATCCCAGAATTGTTTTGGTTGGGAGGAACCTTAAATATCATGTTGTACCACCCTCCTGCCATGGGCAGGGACACCTTCCACTGTCCCAGGCTGCTCCAAGCCCTGTCCAGCCTGGCCTTGGACACTTCCAGGGATCCAGGGGCAGCCACAGCTCCTCTGGGCACCCTGTGCCAGGGTCAGCACACCCTCACAGGGAAGAACTTCTTCCTAACACCTAACCTAAATTTCCCTCTTTCAGAAAGTGATTCAAATTGTCGGTGGTCTGATTTACCTGTGAGAGACTTGACTCCCTCTTGGGTACAGGATGGGTGGGGTGAGGTGTGATCACCCCATTGGGTGAGAGAAACTCTCACCTAACATCCCTCAGGCTCACACCTCTCTCCTCCAGACTCAGTATGTGCAGAGCCTCACCCAAACTGAGTTAAACAAGAACTGCAGTGCGTACCTGCTCGGCGCTATCACGAACCAAAAAGGGGGTTAGTATGAAATCAGGTGAAACTCGTCTGTTTTTAATCAGCTTAGACCTGGGCTCAGAGGTGTGAGGTGTTTGAAGTGCAGCTGTCACTGATCCCCACGCCCAGGGACAGCACTGCCAGCCTGGCCACCAACCATCTCCTCAGGATGGGGTTGTTTCATCTCTCCTCGACTTCTGCAGGCAGGGGCAGCAGCTTCAGAAGCACCTCCCGGGAACGCCGTGGTAATTAGGCATAAGCTAACATGAAACTCTCAGGTGGAGGCGACCAAACCAGATCAAGTACTTTTGATTTCACTCCGAGTAAGAACAAAAACAACTAAGAGCACTAAATATTAAAGGGATTAAAACTGAAATTTTCTGATCTTTTGAGGATTCTCATAAAGCCTGGCCTGGAGTTGCAATCTTACATCCAGATTTGGATCCATATCTGGCTCCTAAACTTAGCTTGGAAAATGACATTTTGACAATTTTTTCCACTTGAAATTTAAAATTCCAGGAGAATGCTGGCAGAATCTCTGCTGATTTCTGAAGTTTGCATCTTTGCTTTACAATCTCAATCCTTTCATTTTTTTTTTCCTTTTTCTTTAGCTGAGCTGAAGTAAGTCAGATTAACAACACACAGTCTATTTAATTGCCTTCATATGGTTCTATTTTAACATTTGGATTAGAATAATATTTCAGAAAATGACTGCTATTATTTTTTTAACAGATGGTGAAAGATCCACCAACATAGGAAGTGAGTCACAAGTTGTACTGTAAATAATAAATAATAATAATAATAATAATAATAGTTCTGCTGACAGTGTAACAAGGGCTCCGATTTGCTATTACACAGGAAAACTAATAAACCAAAGTGCAAAGCACCTCAGAAATCTTTTATTTTAATTAGCAATGAACAAACTCATTCTGCCAAATGCTGAACTCACTGGAACACTGGTGGCTTCGCATTTTGCTTAGGAGACAGTTTGAAACAATATGGAGGAGATGGAGGGGACAGCCAAGCTCTAATGAGAAAATACAGTGTATGCATCTCCAGCTGGGCTTCTTTCAGGGCCATTTCACAAGTGAAGAAGGGAAAAAAATTCCTGAGAAAATAGTAGTGATGATTGCAATTTGAATTCCTGCATGTCTCCAGTGTGATGGCCTTTGCTTGGGGCCGGCCTCTCAGTATAGCCCATTTTCCTTTAAAACACTGTGTGTAGGTGTCCTTATCATATTTGCTCTCCATCCCGCCACCAGTGCAGTGGATTTGCACATCCTCTGTGCTGCCACAAGTCTCCCCACACTCCCAAGGGGCTGAGGAGGACCAGGGTGGCAAGGAGAAGAAGGACAGCAATGGAAATCTCAACCTGCTCAGAGCTGGATTCTCCTGAGGTCGCCCATGGTGAGGGTGGGGATATCAGGTGGTCACACGCTGGGTCCAAGCCTGAACTCCTGCCAGCCGGAAGATGTATTTTAATGGACAAGGTCTGGCCTGGCTCTCGTGTATCCCTGGGCATTCAGGTCAGGTACAAGAGGTCTGGGGTGAAGAAGACTGTGGCTGCAGGGGTGAACAGGCTGTGCTGCAGTGAGCTGTGCCCTGCCTGAGGAGCAGCTGCACATCACAGCTGGCTCCAGAGGTGTTCTGTAACATCACCAAAGAGGCAGGATAGGAACTCTGAGTGCCCACCCTGGGTGGTGAATGAAATGTTCACATCCAGTGACAGGCAGAGAGAGGGGACCAAACACACAGAGCACTCTGGTTAGTAGTTCACACTCACACTGTGGCTTTCAGGCTGTGGACTTAAAAAATAAATTCTCTGTTTTTTGAAAAAGCTGGGTTCTCTTTCTTGGCTCACATAATAGAGCAAGGAAATGCAGACCCAGATTTTAACCACTCTGCCACTGAGCTTTCTTGGCAAAGGAAAGGTCTCAACTTCAATCCATAGGGATTTTTTGACAATGTGACCCTNAAAGTGATTCAAATTGTCGGTGGTCTGATTTACCTGTGAGAGACTTGACTCCCTCTTGGGTACAGGATGGGTGGGGTGAGGTGTGATCACCCCATTGGGTGAGAGAAACTCTCACCTAACATCCCTCAGGCTCACACCTCTCTCCTCCAGACTCAGTATGTGCAGAGCCTCACCCAAACTGAGTTAAACAAGAACTGCAGTGCGTACCTGCTCGGCGCTATCACGAACCAAAAAGGGGGTTAGTATGAAATCAGGTGAAACTCGTCTGTTTTTAATCAGCTTAGACCTGGGCTCAGAGGTGTGAGGTGTTTGAAGTGCAGCTGTCACTGATCCCCACGCCCAGGGACAGCACTGCCAGCCTGGCCACCAACCATCTCCTCAGGATGGGGTTGTTTCATCTCTCCTCGACTTCTGCAGGCAGGGGCAGCAGCTTCAGAAGCACCTCCCGGGAACGCCGTGGTAATTAGGCATAAGCTAACATGAAACTCTCAGGTGGAGGCGACCAAACCAGATCAAGTACTTTTGATTTCACTCCGAGTAAGAACAAAAACAACTAAGAGCACTAAATATTAAAGGGATTAAAACTGAAATTTTCTGATCTTTTGAGGATTCTCATAAAGCCTGGCCTGGAGTTGCAATCTTACATCCAGATTTGGATCCATATCTGGCTCCTAAACTTAGCTTGGAAAATGACATTTTGACAATTTTTTCCACTTGAAATTTAAAATTCCAGGAGAATGCTGGCAGAATCTCTGCTGATTTCTGAAGTTTGCATCTTTGCTTTACAATCTCAATCCTTTCATTTTTTTTTTCCTTTTTCTTTAGCTGAGCTGAAGTAAGTCAGATTAACAACACACAGTCTATTTAATTGCCTTCATATGGTTCTATTTTAACATTTGGATTAGAATAATATTTCAGAAAATGACTGCTATTATTTTTTTAACAGATGGTGAAAGATCCACCAACATAGGAAGTGAGTCACAAGTTGTACTGTAAATAATAAATAATAATAATAATAATAATAATAGTTCTGCTGACAGTGTAACAAGGGCTCCGATTTGCTATTACACAGGAAAACTAATAAACCAAAGTGCAAAGCACCTCAGAAATCTTTTATTTTAATTAGCAATGAACAAACTCATTCTGCCAAATGCTGAGCTCACTGGAACACTGGTGGCTTCGCATTTTGCTTAGGAGACAGTTTGAAACAATATGGAGGAGATGGAGGGGACAGCCAAGCTCTAATGAGAAAATACAGTGTATGCATCTCCAGCTGGGCTTCTTTCAGGGCCATTTCACAAGTGAAGAAGGGAAAAAAATTCCTGAGAAAATAGTAGTGATGATTGCAATTTGAATTCCTGCATGTCTCCAGTGTGATGGCCTTTGCTTGGGGCCGGCCTCTCAGTATAGCCCATTTTCCTTTAAAACACTGTGTGTAGGTGTCCTTATCATATTTGCTCTCCATCCCGCCACCACTGCAGTGGATTTGCACATCCTCTGTGCTGCCACAAGTCTCCCCACACTCCCAAGGGGCTGAGGAGGACCAGGGTGGCAAGGAGAAGAAGGACAGCAATGGAAATCTCAACCTGCTCAGAGCTGGATTCTCCTGAGGTCGCCCATGGTGAGGGTGGGGATATCAGGTGGTCACACGCTGGGTCCAAGCCTGAACTCCTGCCAGCCGGAAGATGTATTTTAATGGACAAGGTCTGGCCTGGCTCTCGTGTATCCCTGGGCATTCAGGTCAGGTACAAGAGGTCTGGGGTGAAGAAGACTGTGGCTGCAGGGGTGAACAGGCTGTGCTGCAGTGAGCTGTGCCCTGCCTGAGGAGCAGCTGCACATCACAGCTGGCTCCAGAGGTGTTCTGTAACATCACCAAAGAGGCAGGATAGGAACTCTGAGTGCCCACCCTGGGTGGTGAATGAAATGTTCACATCCAGTGACAGGCAGAGAGAGGGGACCAAACACACAGAGCACTCTGGTTAGTAGTTCACACTCACACTGTGGCTTTCAGGCTGTGGACTTAAAAAATAAATTCTCTGTTTTTTGAAAAAGCTGGGTTCTCTTTCTTGGCTCACATAATAGAGCAAGGAAATGCAGACCCAGATTTTAACCACTCTGCCACTGAGCTTTCTTGGCAAAGGAAAGGTCTCAACTTCAATCCATAGGGATTTTTTGACAATGTGACCCTCCTCTCCTCAAGATCTTGCAACTTCAGAAGTTATTTTGAGGGTGAAGTCAATATAAAAAGAGTTTCATCACTTTAGATCTCTCCACAATTGCTTAGCTGCCACTGGTAGGAGTCTCCAGCAGCTTCTAACCTGCTGTCTTCCCCTTGTCAGAGCTCAGTCCATCCTTTATCAAACTGGGAGAGAATGGAGACACAGCAGAGATCTCACTGTCCATGAGGAGCTGTAGGGCTGAATTATTGCAAGCAGCCAAGGAAACTGTGACCAAAATGCCACAAATACCTGCAGCTCCCATTTCCCTCTCCAGACTCCAGAGCACTTTGCAGAGCCACCAAGGAGCTTTTCCTTCAAGAGAAATGTCTGACGTCCCTCACATTGCAGACACCAGCAGAGGCCCCTTCTCTGAGCCAGCCTGTCTGATGTTTAGTTTCTTACAGCCTTCTGTAGACAAACATGAGTGGTTTGTTCTCTTTCTACTTGTTCTCTTTCTACTTGTGTCTACTGTGCATAGACACATCTGGAGCTGCTTGACCCTCTGCCTGTGTCCATCTGCCTCACTCTGCACAAAGCTCCCTCCTGCCACAGTGCCTGAGTGACACCTGTATGGAGCTGGCAGCAGAGCAGGAGTCCCAGCAGACCTGGGGGCTGCAGGGGAGGAGGAGCAGAGGGAGCCTGGATGAGCTGCTTGCAATACGATGCCAAGCTGCTGAGGCCTCCTCACTGTGGCACAGGAGCTGGTTTGCTCTGTGAAGTACAGCTCAACTCTCACCAAATTCTCTGCAATTCACCCTGCAAATTTGGGTTTGATGGGACGTCAAGGTGTCTGTCCCACAATGAGCTTGTTAGGTCCTTCAGGGATTGAATACTTCAGCTTCCCCTCCGTGGGGACTCCCTGTGACTCCACAGAGGTGCCATTCTCTGCATCCCGGCTAATCAGGACTCCCTTCCTCATCAAGGGAGACAAATAACACCCCCGGGGCAGGACTCCTCTGCCTTGCAGCATGTGGTCCTCCTGCACACCTGGGCTGCAAGAAATCCCCTGTCCTGGAGAGCTACTGAGATGAAGTGGAACCTACATTTAGAAAGATTCACATCAGGTTAGGCCTGTGCCAGATTTTGACACTTACCCTACCCTTGCCCCTGAGTCTATCTCAGAAGGTATCTGAGTTTCTGAATTCCTCTCATAATTAATTCATAGTTAATCTTGAATAGGTGTGATTTTAATAATCATTCAGCACATCTAATACTGCAGAATTGCCGCACCATTGAACTCGAAATTACACAAAATGAGACAGCTATTTAAATAATGGCCTCTTCTGAGCTGGGCTGCTTGGGCTTCCTGCTGCAGAGATGTCCAGGAGCACTGAGGCACTGTCAGGATGTTGCACTATTTCTGCAGCCGTGTAAAGAAGTCATTAATATATTTTAGTGACTTGTGATCTACCTGGGAAGCTGCTTGCCTCTTTATCTGTAGTTTCACAAATGATCGTAAGAAAGCTTCTATTCATTTCCTGCTGCTTTCTCTTGTAGAATTAAAATGTTTTAGAGGCTGCTCTTTGTATTTATTCATCAACGATAATGAAGTAAAACACTGAGCTTTAAATGACTTTTTACATTAGTGGTCATCTCACTTCACCGTAGTTCCCCCAGAAATCTTTTTTAATGGAACTTTGTTCTTCTGGACAGGCAAACAATGTGCATTAACTCAGATATTGAACATGTCATGTAAATTATTTTTGGTGTAGGTTTACTCATTTAACTGAACACAAACCTGGAACAAACTTCTGCTCTCCTAAATTTTTTTGAACTTCTCGCTATTGAAATGACTGATGGATTGCAATGAGTAAATAAGTGGAGATTTAATACAATCTAAGATGGAGGAAAGATCTTTAAAGTGACTTAATGACTGAGAAAATGACTAATCATGACTAATAACCAAGCAGTACATCTGGGAACACAGAGATATTCGGGTCTTTTGTCTGATGTTGCAGCCATACCTGGGCTCCCTTGGAAATAAGAAAACTCTGATTTTTCTTTGGGTTTTTTTTTTTTTTTTGCCTATACAAGTCCTATAAATGTTCATAGGAACTGGAGAATGAGCAAAGACACAAAATTTAGGAGTGTCCTTAGGATGATTTTGCCTCCATTGCCTATAGGATTTTAGTGCCATTTATCAATGGAGATGGATGGCCAAATCAATTGTAATTTAAAAGTCTCCTATATTGCATGTTCCAGACATCTTATTTGCTACAATGCCAGGCAGAAGAACCCCTTTTTCTTATGGCACTGGTGATTTATTCCAGCATACTTTCCCGTGGGATTTATACATCGGTATTTTCATCCACATCATTAAATTCACCCTCTTGCCTTTTTATTTCTGTTTCAGTTTTTTGCTGTCAAGTCCATCCATTGGCCTGTGATTCTTTATAGGTTTTGTGCTCCTCTCTGGAAGGTTTGGTGGGGAAAGGATGCACAGCAGCAGAAAACACCAACTCTACAACCAGAAATGTCGTGTGCGCAGGGAGAAGGGTTAACAGGATTACCCAGATGGAGCAGGCAATTTCCAGCCCAGCCGTACATACAACCCACAGGAGGTGTCTAGCAGTGAAAAGAGCTCCCAGCTCTGTCAGACAAGGTTATGGATCATTGGGAAGAGGTTCTAATTAAGGAGGGAGCCTCCCAGCCCTACATCTACAAAAATTTGAGTGCCTCAGTTTGCAAATGGACACAAGAAAGGTCAGTCCAGACCACTCTGAAGGGGAACTGACAAAAAATACTAGATGGGGAAAATCCTGGGTGTGGGCTAGGAAAACTCCCTGAAGAAGAAGACAGTTCTGTGTGGCTGCAGTGGGGTGGTGGCTGAGGGGTCCAGCAGTGCAAACATTCAACAGCCTGGCCTGTATTTGGGGATGGTTTGAATGCAGTTTGGATGTGGTGACTTCTGTCATGGGGAAGTTGATTCCCCATGACAGAAGTCACCACATTCTTTGAATTGAAAAGTCACCACATTCAAAGAATTCCCCACCCATTCTTTGGGCAGTTGATTGCTAGATCATTTAAGACGCCTTCAGGGAGGACCTGCCATGCTCAGGACACTTAAAAGCGATGTCCTGCAGCCAAGGGAGAGGAATTGTGATGTTACTCAGGAAAACAGCACAGCTCAGTCACATGTGCAATTTGCACACCCCACAATCAAAAAGTTGCTTTATTTTCTATTAAATTCGGACACAGGTAAGTTAGAAATCATTAACATCTCCGTGGCAGAATCAGGATTTATTACACAAAAGGCTGTGGATGAAGAGGCAGAGTTTCTTTGCTCCACATGCATCCCGTGCTTGACAGCAGGAATAACCCTGTCCCTACAGTCCAGCTATCAGGATAATCACCTTGAGGGGCTCTGCAGGACCCAGGGCAAACAAAAGGATCCATGATTCACTTCAGGACTTTTGTTTTAGTCATTCCCAACACAGCTTCTCATCTTCCTTCCCAGGAATGCTTTATCCTTAAGGCCAGAAAACCCCCAAAAGATGGCATTTTTCAGATCTCCATCAGGGTCTGACTCCAATGGAGACACCCATGGGATCTCTCCCCCCCAGGTCTCTGGTACCCACCTATGCCCTGGGCTCTTGTGTGGTTTTAGCTGAGTGAGGTCCCACTGTGGGAAAGACTCTGCTATTGGATGTGGGATTATGGCAGCAGGAGGAGAAACAGCACAGGGGAGAGCCCTGATTTAGAATTTCACCCCCTATGCCACCATCCTTGACCCCCTGCATGAGGAGCCAAGGGCTTTTTCTGATTCCAGTCCTGATTTGACAAGCAGAGGGAAGCATTGGGGTTTATAGTCCTGTTGAACATAAACATTGATTTTTAAGGCCTAATCGTCTGCTGCAGCTGAACGACATCCAAGATTTTTTTATTATTATTTTTGTAGCTGGAATTGATCAGCTGGAGAAGGGAGGAATAAAGAGGAAGCAGAGAAACAGCTGCAACTTAGTTTTTTTGTGTTGCCCAGGCAAGGATGCTGCGGCTCTGTCACTCACACAGCCGCCACTCTCTGGGATGCTGCTGGCAGCCAAGGATGTGCTGCTGAATGAGCCCTTGTCAGCTGCCATCCCCTGCCATCCTCACTGGCTGGCTCCCTCACAGCTCCTGTTTAGCTTCCTTGCTGGCTCCCTCATAAATATTCACACCACACAGCCAGCGGAAGACTTTGTTTTTTCCTTAATTTCCATATTCAGCATGACATCAAAAATGTTTCAGAGCTGGGTTCAGCAGGGTCTGTGCATCCAGGGAAGAGGACAAGGGGGAGCAAGGTGTCTGTGCTGGGTGGAGGTGGGGGAGAGAAGACAAGAGCAGGCAGCAGTGAGGGAGACGGGAACAAGGTGAGGAGCATGACGTTGGTAAAGAGGAGAGCTGGGGATTAACTTGGTCGAACAATCACAGCAAAATGAAGCTGTTCCCATTCATAACCCAGGCAATCCATGTCCTCATCAGGAGGTTTTCATAAGTGATTAATGGTTAATTTGTTAAAATTCAATGAAATCTTGTTTCCTCTCTTTAAATTAGAATTCAGGGAGAGAGAGACGGTCCCAGCTATCCCCTGCTGCTTCTCGACAGAATATAATTCATCTGCCAGAAATGGCTATTGCTTTCAAAGGATTACAAATAAAATAGAAACATAGCCTGGGGCAACAGCCACAGAGCTCTGGAAGGCTCAGCCCTGTCAAAGGGGCAGAAGGAAGACCTGGAACCCCTGAGTGCCTTGGCAGGCAGTCTCTGGAATAAAGCCAGAATCAGCATGGTTGAATCAGGGGCAGTTCAGTCCTACTCTGAATTCTAATCTCCTGCCATGGGACAGGATTTCTTCTGCTCACATTACGATAAAGAAGGCCCAGGATGAGGCACTAGCACTGAAAAGCACTGGGTGTGATTTCCACGCTCTGCTTGGGATGGCTGGGAGACAGGGGGCTGCTCTGGGAAGCAGAAGGGAGCAAGCATTCCATGGCAGGGACACATATACTTTGGAGACTGGGCTACTTTTTGTTCTTTCCTGCTTTATTTCATTCGCGTGGCATTTTACTGATGGTATGCAACCACTGCTTATACAGAGAAAAATATACGTAATTGTTTGTGAGCCATTACGGCGACAACCCCACTCCAGCTGTCAGCCTAATTTGCTTCTATATAAAATCATTACCCTCATGAGACACCTCAGTGTATCTCAAGCCACTGGATCTGACATCAGATGTTATGTTCCAAACCACAGACTCTGTCCTTATTTGCCTGAGACAGGAAACGTCAAAGATTCATGGTCCCCATTGATAGGAAGGGATTGAGTAAAGATTACTCCAGTGATAGGTATTGAAACACACAACTCAGTGCTGCTGGACTGGCTCTGAGACAGACACCCAGGCTGGAGAGAAATAGTAAATTCTCCAAATCCCCTGGTAGATGTTCTAGTAATTAATTAATACTTTGAAAAAAATCCTCTTCATTCATTTCTGTGTCAGTTACCAACTGTGTGAAGTTTTTTCTGTTAGAGTGAAAAAGACTCTTTTACTGATTTTTCTGAGCATAAATGGAAGGGCTTTTGCCTTATTTTAAAAATATCTTTGTTCTAATTTTAAAAGAAATGTTAGGGGTTTTTTTAGGTTTCATTCTGTGATTCTATTAAGTATACAGCAAATTTAATTGTTTCTATTTGATTTTTAAGCTGAAACATAACAATGGAAACTCCTAGTGATCTTTTAAGATTCCCTCTTTTCTCCAGGGAAGAAGTTCAGCTACTAATTTATAACAGCTTCTTTTTCCTGAACTGAAACCTGTTTATCTGAAAACTCTCAACACACTGCATCAGAAGTTCTGTCCTATATATATCCTCCTAAGGGGAAAGTCATGGGAAAAAAAACTTTAAACCATTACTCCTTCTCACATGGCACCTCCAGTTTGAGTTACCTGGCTGCTTCTCCCCACCAAGTAACTGGTAAAAAATGGAATTGATTCCAATCAAAAGTGTAAATGTAATACACCTCTGTTTTATGAAAAAAACAACAAAAAACAAACAGTTTATTTGGTGAGCAACACATAAAATTATTTCTGTGACTCCAAGACCTATTTATGTACTATAGATACCTTATAGAAAGCATCAGTATTGCACTCTAAGTTTTTCTGCCATTAAGAGCACTGCTTTTAATTATGGTACAAGAGGCATTTTCATTCTATTCCCTAATTATAAAAGATTAATACATTTTCTATGAAAATACCCTGATAAGTAAAATTTTTCAAGATTCTTCAATTTTCAAGAAAATGATGGGATTTTCTTTTTGAATTTTTTTGTAGGGGAAGGAACCCCCGTCTTAACAAGTATTGGCCACTTCGAGGTTAGCTCTGTGCGAAATGAAAACCTGAATTTATTCAGGCATTGAAACACTCTTGTGATGTTTTGTGGGGTTTTCTTGTTGGTAACTGAGAACACTGCCTGATTTCCATATACTTAATGGCTTAAGATACACTTGTCTTTTCTTTTATGCAGTACTATTGCTGTGTGAAGACCCAAGACTTTGATTTAGCACAATTTTTTGGACAGTGATGCACTTCCACGACAAGGAAAGTTGAAAAAAAACAGATCCCAAATTTGCTGACTTCAGAAATACAGCCTGAAAGCGTTGCTCTCCCAACCCACAGATGTCCTGCTGCCTTCCATCAGGATTCCCTGTGCTCTTACATCCTCTAATCACATTCCCCCAGTTTTCCCTGCCTGTGTTTTTGCTGCTTCTGCTGTGACCTGTGGCAAGAGGTTCCAATCAAGTTTGAGACCCCACTGTGCCAGACACAACACAAAACCTTGTAAGACCCAGTCCTTGTCCCCAAAAGACAGAGTCAGAAGGCAACCAAGAGGTGCAGAGACAGTGTGACTCCTTTAGTTTTCTTTTTTGGCAGGACACAAGCACACCATTAAACTCTGTAATCTGTTTTTCCACAGATTTTCTGTAATTCCACATCTCTCTGATGCTGTAGTACTCTGAATTCCATCTGTGTGTTACACTGAATTCCATGTGTGTGAGAGGCAGGACAACCACTAGAAAGGGAGAATGTGGGTGCCCAACACTGGCATTGTGCTGAGTCACAATGTATTTGGTCTCTGAACTGGGATTCAGACACCTAAAACTTCCAAGCTCAGAAATGTAGTCCCTTAATCTTGTGAAATGTTCTGGGTTTTTTGTGTTTACAGTATCCACCTCAACTCCTCACTTAAATATGTGTTTGTGCTTAGTGATTACTCCTTATCACATCCTTACAGTGTTAATAAGAAATGGAACATCCTTCAGCTGTTCTGCAAGATCCATGGCACATGGACATCAATTTTCAAGGAATGAAGTTTCCCGGCTGTTGTTCATTAGGATTCCCAGGCATCTTGTGGTACCTGTAAACCTCATGAGCCCTGCTTTAAAGATGGGTACCTGATCAAGAGGAATGTGGAGGGATTCTCCAGAAAGGAGCACAGCAAGGAAGTGTCAGAGCAATGGATGGCACACAAGCATTTTCCTCCCAGTTCCTTTAAGACAATCTCCCCACTGAGAAGTGATACACTCTATCTAATACTCAGCTCGCTCAGGCTGTCACAGAGCCAGTGAAATCATTTGAGTTATGTTGATTCACACCAACACAGTAGCCAGTCCATCATACTTACTCAAATTTAAATATTTTTCCCCTTCTTTGACTTAATCAGAGTTGTTTTCCCCCTGGAGCATCAATAATGAAATATTTGATGTATTTATTTATTGCAAATTCTCACTTTAATCAAGTGATTCTTCAGTGGACCTCGTTTAGCCTTGAAGTAATTGTTTTACTGATGCTTCAGCATAAAGAGATTGGACATTTCCTGATTAATAAGTTTCAAAACATATTGTCTGGAACATGCAAGCAGAGCATCACTCTTAAAGATATGGTCACATGGATGACACAGTCCCTTGGCTGTGGAGCTGATGTAAGCTTTCCAGTGGAGCCAGAATTAAAATCTCCCTCATTTTTCTCCTGTTTGTAGCAGGAGCCACCTGGTATTACAGCAGAGGTGGATTGTCAGTGAAAATACTCCTAATGAGTTTTCCACTCATTAATACTTGCATTATTCAACTCAATGACAACAAGGTTAGAGGCTTCCCACTGGCTGTTGCAACAATTGGGATTGATTGATGAGTCTTGGAGAACAGTGAAAGAAGAAGGAGATAAAAGGAGTGTCCAGCCCTCGGAAATAACAGCTGGGGGGAAGGGGGCAGAGATCACCTTCAGTGTGGGAGACAAGTACCCCAGGAATGTTGGACGGGGTGAATGGAGAAGGTTGGAATTAGAGGCTGTGGCTTTATTCACAATGTAACTGTGATTCTTCCTGGCCAGGGTCAGGAAATTTAAGTGAATCAAGAGCCATAAAAGAGGACCCAGGCACTCTGGTGCCACACAATTGCCCTGGAGAATCACCAAGGAGGGTTTCCTGGGGCTCCAGGGGGATTCTATGTGCACATAAAACAAGAAGCCTTCCCAAAGTCCTTCTCTGCCATCACAGTGCCAAGCTGGGGACGTATTTACACTTTTGCCCAACACTGTGTTTTCTACAAACTCCTGCAAGGGTGCAGGTGTCCTTCAAAGGCATCTCCATTCTTTGAGATGGGAGGGAAGAGGAGCAGAATATTGCCATTCCTGTGATCTTCTCTTTTAGATATCTGGGACTGCTCAAAATGACTGTGTAGAGGAGAACATCAAAGGAAAGCCAAGTTTTGCCTTTATGGTTTATTTTTTTGGGAGGTTTCCTTTGGCAGTCTGATGATCTCCAAGAAAAACTCATTAGAAGTTTTTCGGTCTGTTTCTGCTGAAAGTCCTGACCTTTTCTCATTTGCTATAAATTTAGTTTTGCGACAGGATCTGTAAAACAGTGAGTCATGGCCAAATGGCTACACCAGCAAATCCACAAACCTCTGGGGGAAGAAGGTGCAGCACTCACAGGAGGTGTTTTAGCAGGGAACTGGCCATTTTAGCTATTTTGGTAATGTCTGGACAATGCCAGGTCATCTGGCAGTGTCCAATAACTCTGACTTCCTTTATGTGAGTAGGGCCATAAGGAAAGGGTCGGCCTCATCTTCCCTTAGCTGAATCACTGTCTTATCTCAGCTCTTGGAGCAGCCTGATAAGGCAAGGCGGGTGTGTCATGTGGCCAAACTTTGCATTGCAGCAGCAGTCCCGTTCCCTGCTCCCAGCTCTTCTCCCACTCAAGCAGAACAGAGCCTGTGCTTCATTAATTTACGATGCTCGTCATTCTTATCAGTCCCAAGATACTTCAGAGAGCAACAGGAGCAAACACTAAAACTAAAATCCCACGTGGTCGTGTTCAGAGGCACTGCCCTGCAGAGAGGGAGGGGAGAGTGCCTGCCTCATTCAGGCTGGATATTTTCCTAATGGGAGTTCCCTTCTCCTGTGTTTGCTTTTCCACCCATCAGGATGCACCTTTAGCCACTCCAGACTCCCGATTTTGAAGGCGCTTCTCTTGGCTGCTTCACTGCTTTGTGGTGCCTGCAGAAATTAGTAAGGATTAATGAAAAAAATCTTCACTAAGATAAAATCTTCACTTTGTCTAGCCTCACCTCCACTGTCCCACTGCTTCCTGGCTTCCTGGAAGGGATGGATTTGAAAGTGTTGGAAATGTTACAAGTTGGGGAACTGAGGAACACAAGCTTGTTGCTGTCAGCATTCTTATCTGAACATAGAGGGCTCAGGCTGACAGACACACCACGACCAGCCCTCAGATCTCCAAGAGCAAAGCACAGAGTCCCTCACTTCCTACCAGTCTCTTAAGCAGCAGGGGAATAGAAAGGACACGGAGAGGTCAATCTTTGCTCAACTCAAGGAATAATACATGTAAGGATGAAGGAGCTCATTTCTGCCTTCAAACCACAAGGACGTGACTGATGCCACCTGAGAAGAGAGCAGCAAAGGGCCAGCAATGCCAAGATAACTGTCTGGCTGAGACAGAAGAGCCTTTGAGCATGTTTCTTCTGCAAGTCTGGCCAAAGCTCAGGGAAAGAAGATAAGAGCCCCATCAGCTCAGATGTGACCAGTCTGCAGCCACTGCCAGTCCACAACAGCACTTCACTGAGGGAAAGAGAAGTAGATAAAGGCCACAGAGATTTCAGACCATTATCTCTGCTGCACGGGAGCTGCTCCTAAGCTAGAGCAGAGCTTTCTGCCAGGGCATGAGATTTTAAAAGCAGGAAAATGTACCTGTACCAGGAGTTGTGCCTTGTAGTCATATCTTGGCACTGTTATCCCAGTGGGTCCCAAATCGCTGGAATGTTTTGGTGGTCAGGAAGAGAGACCAGGGGAACTCCTGAGCCTGTGAATTTCAGTCAATGTGGACATGAGCTGCAGACTGTCTTGGTTCCTGGTACCATTAGAACCAGGGATTCATAGAATATCCAGGGTTGGAAGGGACTCCAGCTCCTGCCTCACTGGGTACCTGCACTGCGAGTTAGAAACAACACATGGGAGCTTTCACCGAGTCTCTCGATTCCATTTTGCTGAAGCTCTTTGATTGAATCCAAAAGCACGTGTTCCTGGGGTTGCAGGGCTCTGCCAACACGGCTCACCCCAGGAGCTCACAGTTTACTTGATCTCAGCATGGCTCTGCTCCACAGAGCGAGCCAAAGGAGGACCTGCCTTCCCATCACAGGATGTGACTCCAGGCTGTTTGGGCTGCAATCTTTCATTTATTTTCAGCTCATGAGGGGCATGGGGCTGAACAGGATCCCGTGGCTGGTGTCACAGGCACAGAACCCTGGGAGGGAGTTTGTGCTGTTCGTGTCTCCCCAGCTGCAGAGCAGGCTGGAGGAAGTCATCTCCACATGGGCCCCAGCTAATGTGGGTTATCATCCAGCCAAGAGAGAGACCTTTTAGTTACAACTGCAAAATTCACTGTGTGCCAGCAGATATAATAGATGAGAAAAGCGTGGGGAGGGGCTGGGGGAAATAAGTGAGAGCATACAAATTAAAGAGCAGCATTTGAAATCTAATCAAATATTCCCTCAATTTACTCACCACCCCTGCAGAGCTGTGCTGCTTTATTAGGTTTCTATTCTGTATTCTCTTTTAAAGTGACATTTACATTAATTTACAGTACTAACATGAAACCCTATTGAAAAGCTGAAAGTTTTTGTAACTTTTTATTTTTCAGCAGCTGTCACTGGGTTTCCAACCAATTAATAAGGAGTCTTTAGTTTTATTTCATGTCTGCAGGAGTGTATCTGGAGTGCCTTCAAGGTGAGTTCTTGCTGGTTTTGTTAAATATATAAGGGAGACCATCTTGGTGAGTTCAGGTGGTAATTGGCTGTGGAGCAGAAATGTTCCATCCCTGAACCCTCCGTCCTCCAAAGGGCCTTCAGTGCCTGTAGTCTGCTCTGGAACCTATTCCAGCTTCAAAACCAGGGACCAGCTGTGTTTTGGGGAATGCATTGTAATCAAAATATTCATGTAAAAGGACTTAATATTGCTTTGAAATGGTGGGATTTCACTTCAGGTCAACAGAGAGAGACCTGGCTGGAAAATTGGGGTGAGGATACGCCCCCAGGACCGGCATTTGAGAATTAATTTCCCATAATTTCCTTGTCTTTCTTTTCTTTTGTGTGTGTTGATCTTTTGTCCCCCAGAAAACATTAACAAGCTATCACCAGTGCCCAGTGCATTATCCTGGATCAGGAAAGCTGCTGGTGGTACCTTCTTGCCTTGGCCAGAAGTGAGAGCTGGGAGTCTCTTGTGCAGTCTGGGACAGGCCAGATGTGCAGCTTGCAGACACAGATGCTCTCTGGTGATCCAATTTGTCCCCTTTTCCTACGTTTTCTTTCTTTTTTTTTTCTTTCTTTTTGTTTTTGGTTTGGTTTTTTTTTTAATTCCCCAATTATCCCAGGTAATGAATTGCATATGGCCATGGCATTTACTTCTCTGTGTGAAATCTGTAGCAGCTGCATTGTTTATCAGTTCAATATGTTGACTACAGATGCCATTTCTGTATCACAATTAAGTTGTTTAAAATCTCCTTTTCCCACCAACTATGTCCCTCCCAGACTTCCCATCTTCTTTCCAATAGGAATTGTTGCAGTCTGGTTTCTTTTCCAGGCTGATGCCATGCTCCAGCTAAAAGATCAAACCTGCCAGAGGTCAGAACCTTGTTGTGGCCGTTTCAGCTGACGGAAAGTTCTGAAATATTCACTATATTTTCTCTTCCACAAAACACAAGGTAAACTGACCACCAAGGGTGCAAAGGATGGAAAATGAGACCCAGAGCCTTTTGAGTGAGACTAACAAAAATTGATTTACCTCCTTTCATTTAACCATGAGTGGATCCTCCACATCTTTGGAGAAATATTGGGCTCTTCAGACCTTTTCAAGTATAATGACATCTGAAATGCACATGCTCTACCAGAGCTATTGAACTGGACTGTGAAATAATCTTTGAAACACGTCAATATGGCAAAACACACAGAGGGGGCATGATTTGCTGAGGCCGTAATTAAACATTGAATTTGCCTCTCCTCTGGGCTCTGCTGTGTTCCCATCAGCCTCCTCTACAGCAAATTGTTGTAACCTAATGTCCTGTGTGTTTGGATTTTGTTAATTTATTTCCTGCACCTCATTTTCCTGGAATGAGAGTGGTTATTTATGGCAGAGCAGCAAACACTTTACATTTATGGGGGGTTATGAATTTCAGTAATGGGTTTTGTGGTAATTTAATCTGTCCCAACTACGAGGCATTTTACAATGACAATTAAATTATTATTAAAAAAATAAACCTCAAATGACATTCTTATCACTTATCAACATATCAAAAGTTTCACTATGTGGCATTTTTGGGCAAGGTTATAAATATCCCCCTTTACTTTTTAGAGAATCCTTGCCATAAACTCAGAGTGAACTTAATTAACTTTCACAGATTATTTGAGAGGGAAATTTTTTACACATTTCATTGTTAGTGAATGAAACATTTTTTTTTTTTTAAAGTCACAGAATCACAGAGTCATTTAGGTTGGAAAAGCCCTCTAAGATCATCAAGTCCATCCATTAAGCAGCACTGCCAAGTCCCCCACTAAACCATCAGTTTATCATATGCAAAAGCAAATGCCAATGCTTAATATTTATAGACTTACATTCCATGAACTACTTTGACTCCTGAAGAGAAAAGCACCCCATGGGGTAGGAATGGCAAATTTGTGAATTTTCTTGTCCTGATCTCATGGGAGAAAAAGCTTTTATTTCCATCGGTCAGCACTGTCTATGAAAAATGATCAAAAAAGTGTCAAGTATGTTAATTTACACTCCATTAAATTAATTTTAATGCTGGCCTGCTGAGTAGCTAATTTTCAAAGCTAAATATCTTGGCTCTTTCAAAACATTTTTTTTTTTTCTCCTCCAAAACACCCAGAATGCTCCACTTCCTTGGGGGGAGCTGGGGACTTACATCTCCTTCAAGATTTAATATAGATGTGCAGCTCTGTGTGGGGGAGAGAGAGAGAACAGAAATCCCCCTCTCTATCTCCTCTCCAGAGAGCAGCAAACAAAAAACTTTCATTAGAAGAGACTCCTCAAAGTTATTTTCAAATCTCTGCCTGAAAAAATGACCCCTAATGCACTGATTATGGTAATGCCCAGAGGCTCAGTGAGATTGGGACTATATTTTGCTAAGTGCTATATAAAATATCAGATGGTACCTCTTCAAAAGAGCCAGATGTCTCAGAAGGCAAGGCAGACAAAAAACTGGGTAAAAAGAATGGAATTACACCTATTTGCAGATAAAGCCAGCTATTCTAATCATCAGGGTGCTATCAGAAGCCTTGTGATCAATTCCTTGCTCAGCTGCTGCCACCTCCAGTGCCCCTCAAGCCACAATTAGGATTTTAGGCAAGGCAGGCAGTGTCTCCATGTCCCCATTCCCCACACTGGGAGCAGTGGCACTAGCTCTGCTCATTCCCACGGAGGAGATTTGAGGATGAAATTCAGAAGTGAGGTCACATTCAGAGCCTGCCCTCAGCTGGCCACATTTCTGGTTAGAGGAGCCCACTGTCCTTCAGCTCTCGCTGTGTTCCATGCTGGGCACTCTCACATCCCTGGGGAATGGGGGAACCTCGGCTGGGAAACCTCAGCGAGGTCACAGGAGCCAGTGATGCCTTGTTCTCCCTGAGGAAAGCACTCTGCACAATCTCCTTGCTGCCTTGAAGTACCCCACATTACTTAAAACCAGCTGTATTCCCTGATCTTGGAATGTGCGAAAACTGTAAGCAACAGCTTGGATCCAAATTATCTCCCCAAAATAGCTGAGAGGCAGAAAAGAGCTTTAGGTCCTTTAGTGGTGGCCAGAGTGGTGGCCTTTGTCCCTTCTGTTTCACTAAAAGAGGAAAGATCCCAAATTCAAACCACATTGGAGCATCTTCAGTATTGCAAAGGAGCAGAGCATTTGGCCCAAAATTCCCACACCAGTGTGTGTCCATAGACCCTGGCTTGTTCAGACAGTTGAACTTGGCAAAGTGTTGAGGCAGAACCTCATTTTTTGAGCCTCTATCTTTCAGCAACCAGGACTAAATCATCTGCATGAACAGGCTCAGTAAGTTGGGGCTGTTCATCCTGGAGAAGGGGAGGCTGTGTGGAGACCTCACAGAGGTGGCTTCAGACTGACAGAGGGAATATTTAGGTTGGATATAGAGAAGGAATTGTTCCCTGTAAGGGTTCTGAGGCCCTGGCCCAGGCTGCCCCGCGACGCTGTGGCTGTTCCATCCCTGGCAGTGTCCAAGGCCAGATTGGAGGGGGCTTGGAGCACCCTGGGATAGTGGAAGGTGTCCCTGCCCATGGCAGGGGTGGAACAAAATGATCCTTAAGGTCTCTTTCAACCCAAACCTTTCTGGGATTCTATGGCTCTAACAGAGAAATAGAAACTCAACTTCCATTCACAAGCAGTCAAAATCACTTTTGCTGTCAACCACAGTTTGCTGTTACCTGGGACAGGTTCAGAGTCTGATGGAGACACTGAGAATCCTGGAATGATTTTCAGTCCACCTTGATAATGCCTTTCTCCCCTGGGATATGTAACAGAGCCTTCAATTTGTCTTAAAGCAAAAAACCATTACCTATAAAGAGAAAAATCCACCTGTAAGAAAGCAAGATTCCCTGGGATAAGGGAATCATCCACCTTGATAAATCAAACTGCATTCCCTAACAGCTGAAAGTCAGGTTTGTAACTCATAAATCTACTGAAGACATCCTGCAGGCATTCTTCAGAAACATCCCAGCACCTGCCCAGGTCATGAGGATTTGCCTGCTTAATTAAGGAAATTATTCTGTTTTCCCCTCTTCAATTCCAAATGGTAAAGATTTGGGGAGCTGGCTTACAGAGACCAAAAGGTCTTGATTGCCAGTAAGGAACCCCCAGGTTAAAACCAGCCATGGAAGCCTTCCACTGATGGCAGGAAAAGAAATGTTTACTGGAAACCGCAACCCCTAGGATTCAAGCTTATGGCTCTTTCCGGCTGTGCCTTTGAATTTAGCTGCACGTGCTGCATTTAAAAAGTTTTAAAAGAAAAAATTGTAACTAAGATCTAAGGGAGTTAAAGCAAAACTTTACAAATGCTTTGTTTCCAAACAAAAATGCAGAGGCACCTCCATGGGCTTTGTTCTCTTTTCACTTAAGTTTTTTTAGTCTGTCTTCAGAGAAAAAAAAAAAATTAGCAGGAGAGGGCTTCCTCCCTGCCTCAGGCTGCTCGGGGAATGGACCTGGTTTTCAAGACAGCCCCATGCAGTTCACCAGCAACAACTTCAATGATCCTAAAATTTCAGTGGCACTGCATGAGTCTGGCAGCTTGGGATAGAAGTAAAACAAATCCGTGTGAAATAAGGTTTGGATATTTTGGATATAATCCTTTGGAATAAGGTTTGCTATTTTTTTTTCACTCCCAGCACAGGGAAAGAAGAGCTCATGTTTTGTATAGGATTTTCCTCTCTTGAGTTGTTGTTGTTATTATTATTATTATTATTATTATTATTATTACTCTGGATAGATTTCTAAAGTGAATTAACTGTTCTTCCAATGTGGCTCTTGGGGCAAGGCACACTTGTTCTTCAGAGGACTTGGGAGGGGATGTGTCGTTCCTATGAAGAATTGACAAGTTTTGAAAAAGAGCACAGAAATTCACACTCAGGCACATCTTCATTACAAGCAGAAATCAACAGCTTCTGCACAGATTCCCTTCCTCAAAAACAAGGGTGAAGGAAAGAAAAATTCTCTGAATTCCCATAGTGAAACACTGAAAAGTGACCCCAGTCTGGGCTGAACTTATTCTCCCTGAAATCCATCTGCACCAGGAGAGTGGGAGCGGTGAGCGATACATTATCTTTGGGTCAGCTGTGGATGGAGTTGAGTTTGCTAGGAGATGTCTTAAGTCACAAGTAGGTGATTTCAGGCAGCCAAACAGGATCCCCTCCAGCCATCACTGCACTTAATTGTTCTGGAGATGAGATAATTACCTGTAAACCTGATAAGAAATTAACTGTGGACACAAAAAGAGCTTTTTAATTTTTTTTTTTCCTAAAGAAACATCACAGAATAAGGTTTAAATGAACTTAAAAACTCGGCCACTCAGAGCAAGTTGTAGCACATGGATTTGGTGACAGCAGCTGCTGTAATTCTGCCTGTCCCCAGGATGACAATTGCTACAGTTAACATGCAACGTGTTTCACCTCAGTAATCTGAATTTATGTGGATTGCTAAAGGTAGCTTCCAGGCTTGTTTTATTATTAACATAAAGATGGATAGACATCTCTAAAGTGTTGCTCATCCTGTTTTATAAATCTCTCCCAGAGAAGCTGCCTCCCCTCCCCTGGCTATTGAGGAAGATGAGGAAACTGGGTGAGGTGAAACAGCAAATTTTTACGCCAGTGAAGAATCTTGAATCTCATGTTCAAACAGTGTCATGTGTGGTTCTATCTTGAGCCTACTCTGTGTTCATGTGTCTCACGGTTCTACAAGGACAAACGCACACTTGTCACAGGTCAAACAGCATGTTGACGTGGTGTTTCTTGGTTTAAAGCATCCTTTTATGTTGGCCTCCTGAAAAATAACATTTTACCTTGCATTCTTCATATTCCTGAGTATTTCTAAAGTTCTGAGCTCTAACCCCTCTGCTTTCCCCCCCTTCATCCTGCAATACACACTTACAGATGCTTGGAAGAGTTTCCTCCACCTTGTAAAACAAGTGAAGGTAGATACCTCCCCCACTAGTTCAATAAAATTTGCAGAAACATGAATTCCAGTGGAGCTGCCCTAGATTTCCATGATTAAATATCTGTGTCCACAGATATAGGCGTTTTTTTTCCTCCATCCATATTCAGAGCAACACCAAAGTGTGATGAAGGAGAAGGAGACGTGGATGGGAAGCAGACACCCCCTTGCAAAAAGCCTTCATTCAGTTTTGGCATCTAAGTAAAATCTGGGTTCCTTTAAGAGCTCAGGGTCCCACAGAGAACCCTGAGGTTCTCATAACCACATATTTGCAAAGATCCAGGACATAAAGCATGCTCGGTGCCCCAGGTTCTTGCAAAGGTGTCAAAATAGGAGCTGAGCTCTTTTGAAAACACTGCCTGCATTTCATAAAGCAAAGCCTTCACAGCAGTTTAATACCAGGAATTTATTAAGACCTGTTACACCTTTGTAGAATAGGGTCATACTTTTACTCTTCTAATTTTACATATAGATAAAATGAGATACAGAGAGGTGAAGCTGATGTGCTCAGGATCATAAAAGAACTATAAATTAATGCTGAGTTTGGATGGGAAAGGTCAGACTTCACAACTCCCACTACCTTCTTTAAACACTGGACCCCTAAAGTCCTGCAAAAATTCTACAAAGTGATTAGAAATCAGATTTTATTCAATTTCCCCTCTGTGAATCATCTCCCAGGCTGTGTGACCTGAGAGCTTCATTCAGGTTTTGGAAAAGACAGAATGAAACATTTATTAATAAATAAAAAGAGTTTGGAATATTTAGCAGGACCAAAGTTTAAAGATTATAAAGATCTGAGGCTCTTTAATAAATATTAAATATACATTTTTCACCTCATTTTTGGCCAGATATGAGTGCAGTGTAGAACTGCAGGGACAACGAATTCTGAAGCCAAGAGATTTCTCTCTTTGTTATGGGCTCATTCTAATAAAAAATACTTTTATTCCCTCCAGTTCATGCAAATGTGCTGTTCCTCTGATTAGTGTGAAGAGCACCAAATGGCAGTGGAAATCAAGGAACCTAATTATTTCCAGCAGTCACTTCAAAGATGCACCACTGCAATGAAAGACAAGTCTCTCACCTCTTGGGCCCTATTATGTTCTAAACTTTGCCTAGCCTTACTGACACGCCACCTCTGCTTCAGATGGATTTGATGAATCATGAAAACAGCATCATTTACAGTTCAAGGTACCAAAGCAATTTTCCATCGGCGTCACTGTGCCCTTGCTGCGGCAAGAGGGAAGTGGAGGAAAAACTTCGATGACTTCTCAGCAGTAAAGAGATTTCTGCAGGGAAAAAGGAAAAAAAAAAACAACAAACAAAACAAAACAAACTCAACAAAACAACACAGCAAACACTGTCTGAGAACAAGTCTCTCAGGGTGGGCTCTGCTGTGCACTGGGTGCCCGTGTACAGGGTTTTTCTGTAGCAAGGATGCACAGGAAGGCAGGGAAATGCAAATGGGAGTGTGTTTAGTGGGGTTTGGATGTCTCAGCATTCAGCGGGGTTGATGCCTTAGGATTTTAGCTTTTATGTTTTTCAGATCCTGTACTGCATTAGTGCCTAGCTCTAAACTCCATATAGAGTGTAGTTAACTGTCTTCACATTTTGGTGATTGATAAAACAATCCCTCTGGGCCTGTGATCCAAGGACACCCTACAGCCTCAGGCCTAGAAAAGTAGAAACAAAAGTGAATTGGGAGGAAGCAGACTGGGGGAATGTGACTTCATTACCTAAAACTGTAATTGGAGGATTAACCCCTGATATGCAAACAGTCCAAACTTATAATTGTCTGAAAAATCCATGACCATCTTCCACCTTGGGTGTAGCCTCTGGGAGGCTTCTAACTGCCCAAGGTGTATCTGTTGAAGACCTTTAATAAATACCCACTTTCATTGTCTTAATCTTGTCTAGCCTCTGCTCTAGGCAGCCACTCCAAGGCATCAGGGTGAGCTCAAGCCTTGCTCTGAAGTTCTGCTGGGGGCTGTACTCACACAGCTCCCTGGTGTCTGGGTACCAGCTCGGCTGGGCTGGGAGCAGCTCAGCATCCCCTCCTGGCACTCCTGGCTGGGGCCCAGCCTTGACCATGCCAGCTCCACACACACCTTCAATCACTGTTTTATAATCACACCCTGAGCCCTGATCCTTTCTTGCCTACAATTTCATGCCATTTGATTACAGGCTGCTGTGCCAGATCAGGGGTTGGAGCAGCCCTCACAACGAGAAGAACATTGGAGGGTTGGAGCATGCCCTGAGAAGGGCAGCGATGCTGAGGAGGGTTCTGGAACAAAAATCCTATGGAGACATGGGCCATAAACCCTATGGGGAACAGCTGAAGGTACTGGGGTTGTTTAGTCTGGAGCAGACACTTCTCATGGCAGACCTTTCTGCTCTCTTCCACTCCCTGACAGGACATTGTGGTGAGGAGGGCCTTGGTCTCTTCCCCCAGGGAAGAGGTGACAGGACAAGAGGGAACGGCCTCAAGCTGTGCGAGGGGAAGTTCACAGAGGAATTAGGAAGAATTTCTTCCCTGGAAGTGTAGTTAAGCATTGGAAAGGACTGCTCAGGGAAGTGGTGGAGTCCCCGTCCCAGGAGGTGTCCCTAGAATAACTGGACGTGGCACTCAGTGCTTTGGGTTTTGTGGCTGTTGGGGTGTTCAGTCAAAGGTTGGACTTTAGGAACCTGGAGATCTTTCCCAAACTTAAGGATCTTGTGGTTCTCTTCGTTGTTTCTGTCATCACTGGGGGAGGTGAAGTTCTCCATGAACAACACAGGAGGTTCCTGTGGCCTCTTCCATCCCCTCTTCTTTTTCCTCTCCCCGTAACAGAGGAGCAGGGACAGCCTATTAAACTCACACTAACCCTGATTGTTATTTCAGTCTTGCTGTAGCAAACAGTTGCTCTCATTACTTAGTCTAAGGAGGCTGCCATTTTATGTGGAATTAATTTCCTTTCTGGAATTCTGTGAGCAGAGCTGAATATATATTTCCCACCAAAATGTCATGAAAGTTTTTTTTTTTTCCTTAATCATACCCCAGGACATTTCAAGATTGCTTGAGAAATGCTGCAAAAGCTTTATTGAATTCTTTTTTTTTTTTCCTCTGGTAAAATCTTCACAAGATGGTGGTTTAGTATTGACAGGTGTGAAATTAAGCGAGTTTCACAGTTTTATAGAAGTGATCTGCATCAATGAGAATGCTAAATCTCAGAATTTTTTAAGTATCATTTTAACAAGGGTTGATATTTTCAAGCAAAAATACGTAAAATTTCACAGCAGTTTAATGTAGTACATCTTTATCAAAATTTCTGTGAGGTACCTCCTGGCCTGGCACCCTTCCTTGACTGCTGAACATCAGCTTTCTCAGCAAGCCACTGAATTCAAAGCCAGAATGAGTCCAGACAGAAACTGATGGGAGTTCAGAGACCTCTTCTCTCTGCCTCCAGGTTCCCACCTCCCTTGGAAGGTGCTCCTGGCTGAGGCGAGGTGAAAATTTCCTAATTTTAGAAAATGCATGAAGTTTTTCATCAAAAATCCAATTTTCAACAAAAGACCTGGATTCTGCTCCTGATCCTGTCACAGACTGTGCTGTAACTTCAAATGAAACCATTAATCTCCCCGTGTTCCTATTCCCCCAATAAAATGACATAGTTGAGCTTCCTTTCTCCTCTTTCTTTGTCTTTATGATTTATTTGTTTTACTTTTCTGCCATGTTTTCACTGTGCACTGGAGCTGGAGGCTGTAAATACTTTTCATAACAGCAATATATTCAGTGTCAGATGTGAAGATCACATTAACAGAACCTGAAGGACCAAAGGGACAGTTCTGGTACTGGCTTTGGCTGGGGTAGAGTTATTTTTTTTTTCCACAGAAGCTGGTACAGGGCTGTGTTTTGGATTTGTGCTGGAAGCGTGGTTGATAACACAGGGGTGTTTTAGCTGAGCAGTGCTGGCAGTCCCGAGGTGTTTTGTGCCCCTCCCTGCAGCAGGGCCCTGAGCTGAGCCCAGCGGATCCCACTGCCCTGGGTGACAGCCCTGCCGTCCTGGGGATGGCTGAGCCTTCCTGGTGGCAAGCAGGGAATGAATCCCTGGCTTTGCTTTGCTTGTCCACGTGGCTTTTGTTCTCCCTGTTAAACCGTCTGTATCTCAGCCACCAGTGAGATTCCTCCCTTTTCCCCTCCCAGCCCTCTCCTCCATCAGCACGGGGCTGTGGGTGAGCAGGGCTGAGCTGGGGTTGAACCACAACATCCAGTTAGGAGCCGATTGACTCAAATTATCTGCAATCAGGTAACTCATTTTCTCATTTAAGTAATTTGCTTTCATTATATTAATAAAGTCAATGAAAATGCATCTAAAGGGAAATACATGCAGGAACTGGATTCAAATCCCAGAATCACTTACAAACTTTGTATGACATTTTTGTACAGGACCCGGCCCAAAAGGGTTGATTCCTTGATTAGAGTGCCTAAAGTCTTTCTCTTACTTTTGAATTTTAATTCTCATCTCTCCAGACAGCTGATTTTTCTCCTACTCGCTGCCCTTAAATCCAATCTAATTCCAGAATACATCAAACCCTGAGGTAGGTTTTCCTGAAACTCAGCTGAATACGTTTTCATGTGTTGTCAGTTTCCACCCCTTTTTCCCATTCCTATTTGCTTAAAAATAAACAGTATCTTTTCTATAATTCCAGACAGAACACAGGGCTTTTGCCCTGTTACACTGCAGCTGAATTCTAAGTATACAATTATACAGGGAGGATCTTTAGATAAACCAGCTTGAGGACTTTTGAACATTAAACTCAAATCAGATAACGGCTTTCATCCTGTGCACTGCATTACACAGGGTGCAACTAAGTGGAAGGCTCAAGGAAGAAAATACACCTTCCATGAGTATAAAGATGTCAAGGTAACAAAAAAAGGCAGATGCAAAATCCTTCCAAATACAAGAGGAATGTCAAAAATGAACCACAGAAACGGCGCTGCTTGTTACCAACAGCTTGTTGGAATCTCAGGGCTGGCCTGGCAGAGTCTACACCTGTCTTTACGTGTGCTGCTGATGGCTAAAAAGGAAAAAAAAAAGAAAAGACCAAATATTCTGGGTGAATGTTGAGTCCCAGATCAAACCACTAATAGAGTATTCTGTGTAAAACAAGTGAGGCAATTATTCCACTCAGCTGTGCTCTGGTAGGGCCTTAATTGGAAGAAAGTGTTCAGTTTGGGTTCAGTGCTTTATTATACATATATATATTTAAAAACATAAAAGAAGATCAAAATGGGGTGGGGGAACAGAGAAGCAGCTCACAGGAACTGGCATGTAAAAAGGTTTAAGAGACTAATGTTGATGAGGAGAGCCTAAGGACACTTGAAGTTTCAAAACCCAGAGTAGAAATAATTATTATACACACACTAAGCTCTGAAATGCAGAGGTGAGGTAGAGCACTTGTTCTCTTGGGAATGACACTTAGCCCAGGGAAAAGCAAGCAGCACACATCCTGTGCATCAGATAAAGATCTCTGAAGTCTTCTGGTGATGTAAGACACACAGAGCCTTTTTGCTGGCCGTTTTTATTAACAGCACAGAGAAAACCCCATCACTTTTTGTCAAGATGGGAAATTTTTACTCAGATTTTGCTACTGCTGCCTTTAGACTCAAGGGCTTTGAGCCCCATCAAGTGTGTGGTGAAACCTGTGCCAGGCAGGAATCAGCAATGGCCTCTTCAAAAGTGCTTCAAAATGCATTCTCCAAGAGCTGCCTGCTCTTCCTTCCCATGGGGTCCATGTAGGGTGTGAACTTTCAGCTGGTTCTCTGGAGATAGCGTAAATCCATTCAGGCAAAGACATGCATTCTCTAAGTCAGTTCAGGAAAGATTTGTGGCAATAATTTCATAAGGGTCTGAATAAGCCAAAACTGGCTGTAGCCTGGGATTGCACAAATCCAGGTGAGATATGTCCCCCTCACTCCTAACAAACACTTAGGAGGAGCATTTTGATTTCACAGCATCCTCTGGATAACAGGTTTTCCTGAAGGCAGATAAGGCACTGAGTGTTTCTGCAGCACAGGGAAAGCAGTTCTCAGTAATCTCAATGGCTTGCACAAAACTCTTCCCAAAGCCAACTCTTTATCTTAAATTCCTATTATTTTCAACTTTCACCTCCAGCTCTGCAATTCCCAACAATATCTTGTTCATCAATGGCACTGATCTCTCAAGTCAGTGAGAGAGATCACCTCTCTCTCACTGAGCCACCCCATGGAGATCCATTCTTTCGGGGCTTTAACCCTCTGAAAAGGCTTTGACCTGTGTCACACTGAAAAGTGAAAAAGTCTCAGAAAAATATTACAAGTTACCGAGAAAAGCCCCATATGCTTCTGGAAAATTTTGTTTTCTACATGTAAATTTATGAGCAACAGAGATCCCTGGAGCTCTCTGCCCGTGGTGAATGCCCACGGTGCAGACCTCTCCAACTCACCAGGCACCAAAGCACGTGCCAGGGTGGCTGAAAGTCATTTCATCCCAGGATTGTCTCATCCCATCTCTAAAGGGTCACACGAAGTGTGTTTGTGATGGGATATTCCTCCCAGCTGCTGCCAAAGGGAGCCAGGACAACCAAGCAGGATAGAGATGCCCATATTGAGATTTAGGAGGAAAGCCAGGGCAGGTGAAGTCCTGGTTCCTGCTCTCTCACCCAAAGCAAGTTTTTTCCCCTCTCTTCTCCCCTTCCCTGCTCTTTTTTGCCTTTTGAGTTTTCTATGCGCAGTCACTCCGAAGATGAACTTTTCCTCCTGGGTGCCCATTGCAATCTGTAATCCCAGCAATTTGGGTAATGCAGACACGGGTTCAGTCACCCTTATTTCTCCATCACTGGGATTTCACAGTTAAAAACCTAAGAAACTGAATATACTGGGCTCTGTCCTCACACTGTGAGTGGGAATTAACAGCAGCAGAGCCACATTATTGTAACAATAAGATTTCATGTAACATCTCCATTTCACACTGTCTTTACAATGTAAGATGACCTCCCCAAGAAAGATGAAAATAACTGTAATTACATCTGTGAAAACCCCAAAAATCTAGAGGAAGGTGGAAAATTATTTGCCACATATTGTGTGGAATATCTTTGGGAATGCAATACCAGTTCCCTAAGGAATAGTGAATTGAGGAACTTACAGGTTATTTGTTTTGTTTTCACTACAGTGCCTGGTAGGTGTGGCACTGCATGGGGCCTGAATTTTCCCCAGTCTATGTCATCACTGAAGTAAAAACCCCCTTTCCAACATAAGTCTCTCATTTGTGGCAGGAGCATCATGTCCCACCCCCGTCTTGACCCCAGCCCTGGCCCCAACCCCATTTTGTGTGTTGCCATTTTGTTGTGGAAAAAGAGAGGCAGAGGGAAAAGAGGTGATTCCCCTAAAGAGTGGCAAAATGGAACCCATAATCCAGGTTTGCCAGTCTGTCACACTGCTTTCCGTCACACTCCAAATAGTTAAATCTGTTTCTGCATTCTCCTCAAAGTCAAGCTTTCCTGCTGTTCTTTGTGGATGGCCCTCCCAATCAATTATGTCAGAACAATCACCAGTATGGTGTAATAATGTATAATTTTTCATCTAAATTAAAATGTACTTAGGAGACCTTAATTTCCCACACATTTCATTGCATTCATCAGAAATACAGCAGGAAAAAAAAAAAATCCCTCTGAGCAAACACTGTGAGTTGTTTACAAATGCTTCAAGCGCAGTAAGACATGTTTTGTTGTTCCACAGACCCTCCTCTTCCCACCACACAGGAGATTTTCCGGGCAAACTCCAGAGAAGGAGATAGTGGGGTAGTAGGGCCAGCTCTGATCTTTAAGGAAAACAATTTGTGTAAGGAGATGGGGCTCCATTTAGAAATCTTGTGGTGTGCTGTAAAGCAGTAATTGCCATCTAGCCAGAGACGTTCCCGTCGCACATCTCTCTTAGTGAATGAAACTGCAAATTAATTACTATCTTGTGTATGCATCAAAGACCAGTGCTGTGCACAGAAAACAGCCAGGGTGGAAATGAGGCCATATTTATTTCAGGCAAGCTGTTAAAATATAGGTGAAAACCGTAATAGGCTCAAAAGTAGTTTAGACAAAGCGGGGCAATTCTGCAGCCTCACCAATAAATCTTAACTGACTCAGGTATTTTCTTATCAAACTCATTACAAAGCTGTTCGGATATGCAAAGACACAAGTGTGTTGTGTATTAATAGAAGCTGGGTTTTGAATTAATGAATAACACAGCATTACCAGAGACAGAACCAAAAGCAAGAGCCTCTTCCGGAGTAGCTTTTAAATATATTCTTCCAGCCCAACTGTAGGTTACCTGTCAGTCCCACCACCCAACCAAAAATGGTTGGGTTTGTTGCAAACAGCTCCGTGTTGCCTTCCTGAACCTTCCTATCCCACA
This sequence comes from Tichodroma muraria, assembly GCA_013390105.1. Classification (NCBI taxonomy): domain Eukaryota; kingdom Metazoa; phylum Chordata; class Aves; order Passeriformes; family Sittidae; genus Tichodroma; species Tichodroma muraria. Next base: position 117,424 of record WAAG01060355.1, read on the forward strand.
TTCTGCTGCATCTTCCCCAAAACTCCCCTGCTTTGCCCTGCCTCCACCTCTGATTTTGCACATCTTATGTAAAAATGTGGGTTACCTGGGCTGTGGCTTCTCAGGAAGTCTCTTTGCAAGCTTGATATTTTTAAGTAGACACAAGTTATTGCAAGTGCAAGTGATAGTCCTAAAACACTGTGCTGTAACCCTACAAAGAAGGCTGCCATATATCATGGTTTTCTTGGAGATGACATCTCTTCTGTTCCAAAAAAAAATGTTGGCCAAGGGATTTTTGAGGACTTCATGTATTTTTCCAAATACTGGCAAGCCAAAGAGCCCAGACACCTACTGTCAGGCTTTTGCTCACTCAGGAGCCCCACTCACAGCCAGCATGAAGCTATTGCTGTCATTTTTCCAACCAACTTCTCTCTATAAATGACTCAACAGTGCCAGTGTGGGCTTACAGCAAGACAATATCACTGTAAATGCTTTGTCCAAAAGATACAGGGGGAAAAATTGCATTACAGTTAGAGAAATCAATTAGGTGGGGAATGGGCGTGTAGCAATTTCAATTCCCTCTCACACAACT
>WAAG01060356.1:0-10172 GCA_013390105.1 Tichodroma muraria
AGCTTCTGATGAAGGACTCAACTCGGTGAGAGCTTGAGTAGTACTGCAAATCCATTTCCAAATATATTTTACATATACTCTTGTTTGTTTCCCCTGAAGTACAGCAAGGATTGCATTAATTGAATCAAGTTCATTAATTGAAAAAATCAAAAGGAGTCAGGAAAAAGGGACTCTGACAAAAGCAGAGCTGATGCAACTCAGAGTAAAATTCCAACAGCCTAAGAATTAGGTGTCTGACAGTCATGCTGGATCATGGTTGCTTATGCTGTCCATGACTACTTCAGCATTACTTTGTGGTTCACATCCCATTGTTTTGCTTACATCAACCTATTAGATCCTTGTTGTACAGTTAGATGGTAAAATCTTTAAGGAAACTGTGTTTTTTTCCTTGAGAATAGACTGTTTAGTACAGTGGACAGCAAATACAGGACCAGGGTCTCCAGGCCTAATGCGTTCCTCAAATGCTTTGTTATATTAAAATATCTTTGTTGGCTTCAGGGGTGTTACATTTACCTGTGTCTTCTTTTCTTTAGCTACACGATGCCTGTCCACACCCAAACATTTGCAAGGCCAAATTTCAGAATTCCGGGGCTTAAGTAACAGTAATAAGATTTGGAAAATTAATGAATTTCCTCATTTTTTTTATTATTTGCCTTCTGCAGGGCTCATATTTTCCAAGTTCATTTCCATAATAAATCTGCAAAGCTGCTACAGATGAAACAAAACAGAAGTTCCCCTGTGTTTTGGCATTACTTCCATAACAGAGGCTACTAAAGGAGTGTCAACTATTGCAAAATTTATGATTCATATCATAAGTGTTGGCAGTAGATCAGCTCTCTTCTTTCATCTGAAATGCAATGCACCATTATCATTTCTATGTATTTATGTTGCCCTTTTCATATCTTATATTTAACTGAATGAGTCATAATTGTCTCTTTTCAATTGTGCTGAAATAAAAATTGCACTGATAGCACTGGTGGGTGCACTTGACAATGCTGCCCCCCACAGCTCCTCTGCCTTTTTCTGCAGATCGAGGAAACAACTGAGCTGCAGAAGTCCCAAATGTGCTCTTCCTTTAGTTAAATTAAGCCTCTTGTCTCCCTCTGAAATTCAGGGCTGCATAAGAGAAGCAAATAAATCAAGTGGTGCTATGGCACTTAGCCATCCGTCAGCACTATAAACTGTTTTTGCCTACCTGCTTGAAAAAGTTAACTCCTTACATCCCTATCATTCTCCAGCCCAGGTTCCCCTCCTTTTAATCCTCAGTAAGCCTCAAACTAAAACATTACAGATTGTAGCAAGTAGAGTTCAACATGGTATGAAGTTTAATTCCTTATGAGGACCGACCCCAGGCCACACCACTGTACTGCTGAGCACCAGGAGTATCATTCCAGATATCATGCTGCCTGCATTCCCAGCATCACTGGGAGATCTGTCCTACTAGCTGGATGTCTGGTACACCTCTGAAGAAGATTGTCTGTGTTGTCTGCTCTCTTCTTTGTGTTGATTTTCATTTTCTTATCAAAAGACAGAAATGAGACACAAAAGCAGCTTAAGAACAATTTTTAGAGTAATTAAGTGCCTTATAAGCATTTAATATAATCTGCTTCTCTCTCTCTGTTATACCTATGATTTCAGCCCAGGTGATTTAGTATTACTTAATAGATTACATGTTTCACCAATGCTTGAATATTCAGTGGCGTGGGTTGTGATACAAGGATGGCTGTCTCCAAGAGAAAGTATTTCTTAGGTAATGAAGAGTAAATTTATTTTGAAGTATGATTTGCTTCAAGGAGGAAGGTACTCCAGACAATCCTTTTCAGTTACTGGCAATCCTATAATCCAGGCTGGTAGCCTACATGCATTACAGCTCCTGTAATCATGTATTTTGGTGAGCATGGGCACACCGAAGCAGTGCTGAGTTTAAGAAGCCTTCTGCTGCAAGGAAGTGTACTCATACAGAGGACTGATGCACTGAAGGCCACCTTTGCATTCTGTTTGATCTCTGTAAATTCTCCAGATACGTGGTAAAACTGCTGAACGAATTGTTTGCAGCTGTATGTTTCAGAAGAAAGAAATTTACTAGTGATCCTTTATTTTCCTGAAGGAAATTGTTAGTCTACATATATGTACTGAGTAACATTTCATTCATCTTGTGCAGGTCTTTACAAATAAAAATCTCAGCTAATATCCACCACATGAGTTCAGAAAACTTACAAAGGAGCTAGCAATTATCTTGATTCCATAGCAGAAATAATTTGCCCAAACAGCAATCTGAAAGAGAATTTCATATACAAAGAGAGATACCAAGTGTGTACTCGCCTGCTATAGAACTCTCTCTTTGTCTCTCCCCACTTTTCCCTCTCCATGTACTCTCTCCCCTCCCCCTTTTTAAAGCTTGTTAATTCAGATCAATCCTTCAGTGGTAATATTGCCTTTGGGTTACATGCCAGCCTATGGAATTATATGTTTGAACACAGGGCCAAACTAGCAGTTATTCCCCTGCCACTAAAGGTGAAAAGGTTTCCAGTAAATCAGGTTACTTTTCCACAGGGTAAGCAGTGTTAAATACAGTCTCTCTGGGTACTTCATCAATATGATTAACCTATTGGCATTATAGTTATCAAATTACAGTATAAGAAGTCATAAAGTTAAAAATAAATCTGTTTTCCATTGAGAAAATCCATTTAGGTGGAGACTGTTATATTAAAAGCTTACAGAGTATATATAATAGTATCATAGTTCATGAGGAATCATTACCACAGCGGAGGTTTTCAAAATTAAACTTGCGAGAATGTCTTACAGATAAGTAAAAAGCTCCCAAGGGATTCAAAGTACATACCATATAGGGCCATCATCTTATTAGAGTTTTACTACTAACCCTGTTAGAAGTCTCCAAGCTGAGAAAGATTACAGCATGTGGATTGTAGAGATGTTTTGTAGACACTTTGCAACTCAACACAAAATGTTCACCTTGGGATCTTGGTCCCTGTAGCTGAGTTAAATGGCTGCCCTAATTCCACCACTATGGCTGCAGCAGTCTCTTAATGTACCATAAATCCAGTCAAGTACTTTGACCTCTTTATTCATTGTCACTATAGCTCCTGAAATTGTCCATTCTAGCAAAGGGCCTGCAGGAGTTTGGCTCTTTTGACAAATGTGGTAGGAAAGCGAGTTGGTTTTCTGCAAAATGCGGCTGGGCTTTTACTGCAGAGAAAATAGAGGCAGTGAGGAGAAATTGGAACACTAATGCACATCAAATGGGATGGTCATTACTTCCTACTACATGCAAATTACTCATATAGTTTAATCAAATACATTGCAATTCATTAAGTGGCTGATGCTTTCGTATCGCATTCAGTGGCGTTTGTAGATTCCATGTCTCATTAATGGGAAATGTTAAGAATACAGAAGTGTTGCAAACAACTTACTCTGGGTGAAGAAACCTGATGCTTGTATAAATATTTGTAAGAGAAAGAGACATATTTATGGCAGTTTCCTTCAGCTTCTACTCTGTAGGTTCTTTCAGTCTGCTTTAAAGCTATCTCATAGTTTTTCAAGAAACACAGCTTTTAGCTATGGAACATACAAACTTCCAATAAAACAATTATCAGTCAATGGAGAAGCCTCAAATCACCTAGGGAACCAGAGTACTCCTCTTGGGGTTGTGCAAAGGGAGTTGACACCAAAATGGAAGGCTGTGGGAAAACCTACTGAGGTTAGGGAGAGAGGTAGCTCACCCAGCAATACTTTATGCAAATGTTGCCAGAAAGTTCTCCTCTTCTTGTTCTCTCATTGGTTAAAAAACCCTGCTGTAATTAGCATATTCATAATCCTTTGTTGCCATTGGATCCTTTCCCTCAGACCCCGCCTCTACCCTATGTTATATAAAGTTGTGTTCACGCTGGCCCTGGGCCTTTTTGGTGCACCCTCTCGATGTCGTCCATTTGTCACTTTTGTGATAAACTTTATCTTTTATTTTTGGGTCACCAAATCGTGCCCATTCCTCATTTCATCGCCGCGATCGGGATCTTCGTGCCAATCTCCCAAGGTGGTCCACGGGTCTGACCATCCGGGCCGGACCCTCTGAGGCCACATTCTCCTATTAAATTAAGCATACTCTCTTAGAATATATAAGATGAGATGTCTAGCTGAACCTGATTTCATATAGCAAGTTATTTCATAAACATGCATGAAATCTTGCATATCCAATTCTGCAATTTTCATTACTATTAAACAAGCCATATTTAGCAATAAATCTAAATGCAATGATAGACTGTTTGGGTCTATCCAAAAATGTTGCTCTGCATAAAGATAATTAATATCTAGAAGATGTAAAATTAATTTTCATTATTACATTTATTACATTCACACTATTCATTTGAAATCAAGTTGTGGGCATGTATATGAAAGTAGAACGCTAATTATTTCTTAAATTATTGGAAGTTTCTGTTAGTAGGCTGAAACAAATACACACAGGACTTTTCACAGCTCCATTTAAACAACTGTATATGTTGTTGACTAGATAATAATTGAAATAGATAATAAATTGTTGAATAGATAATGCCGCTAGATTTTTTACAGCACTACATAAAAATAAAAAAGGAAAATGTTTTATTCTTCATTTCAATGTGCATAATGTTTATGGTATTGTTAGTCTCAAACTGTCCTCTCAGATACATGATACTCCCTTAGAAACCTGAAAATGTTGGATTATATTAATGTTTAATTATTTGTATCAATTTTCAAAATGTTTTAAAAGCTGTTGGATAAATCCTGATATTGTAAGTAGTTTTGAGTAATATTTTTTTAATATTTTATTTGTATATTTATAAAATAAATGCTTAGTTAACATATTATGTTTCATCCAGGGAATTAATGAATGCATTGGATTAATAAAATCAATATGAAAAATGTAACTTACTCTTTTGAGTTAGTTAGTCCATATTATATTTCAAATGACTATGACAATAAATTTGATTTCCATTACGACAATGATACATGAAAAAATGAAGGAGTGATAATTAAATACTTAAAATGACAGTTTACTACAGTATCTATACATTTGCAGCAGAAAATGAGGACAAATGGGGCAGAAGCTTTACAGCAGCTAGCACATTAGAAACTAGTAGTCAAAAGGGAAACGATTTCAGATCCCAACCATTGCTAAAGTTTTCATGTCAGGCCGTATCTACATCAGCATATAGTAAAGCATATTAAGAGCAGTTGATTCTAAGATTTTAGCATCCAGACAATAAGCATGTTAGGTGCTTTTGTAGCTTTGTTCTTTTTTCTCTGATCTTCCCCTCTTTTTGCAGCATTTTGGGGAACCTGAAAGAACCTAACCTAAGAGAAGTCCAAAATTGGATATGAGAAAGATTAATGAAAAATCAAAGTTAATAAATTTAGCAAAGTTGTTCAAAATTCTTATGGCATTAGCAAGACTTCACCAAGAATGCCGTGTTCTGTTGGTATCACCCTTGTCTGAAAAAAATTAGCTCAAAAGATGTACCTGGAAGGACCATTATGTCTCTGGTAGAATGGAGATTCCCACTTAAGGAAAAGAAATAGAAGAGCCAACTATGTTTAGACAGGCAAAACAAAGCTGAGCAGGGAAATTATTGTCTCTGTAAATGGATCAGAAAAATAAACACTAGCAGGAGAACAGTTCTTACAGCTTAAGGACAATGTTGACACAGAACCAGTGGGCATATCTCACCTGAGAATACATTTGCAACAGAAACTAGCAGATGACACAGACACCAGAGAAGTGAGGCTGTGGTGAAACAGATTTCTGTTGCTGTAACGGGTAGAAAGAATCAAACCTTTTTTTGGTATCCGCCTTCATGGTAGCATGATGACATGTAAGACTGAATGTGCCATTGCCTGAAAGGCAGGTGCTGCAGGAAGTCACCTCCTTTTTAATATAAACACCTCCTGGTGTTTTCATTAAACCCAGGATCCAACCCTTGTTTTGTGGCTGGTTTTCCACCAATTACATGGATGTTGTTAATCCTTCCTGAGGTATTGCACTCTGGAAGTGATCCCCTGATCTGCCTGTGCAGTGATCTATTAATAAAATGACAAATTTGTCATTTGGGTGGACTCAGTAGGAGCTGTGAGAAAAATATCACAATATTTTAACTATTGCATACCAAACCTTAGGACGTGAATAGTTTTCTGTTGTGCTATACGCAATATAGAAAAGAAATAATTATGGGCAGAAGTAATTTCAAAAAGCTGAAATGTGACTATATAGTACACAAAATTACAAGATATTACCTGAAATTGATTATCCTCTTAATCTACTTGGAGTAACAAGAGAATAATCCTCAATATCCTTAGAAGTTCCTGGCAAAATGCCTTATTTTATGTTTTATGGCACTGATTATATATATATTAGTTATGAGGGCTCCAACAAAGACGTCTGCTACCCAGTCTGTAGGTTTTTATCCCTGATTATGCTTTTAGGTGCATTTTATTTTATAGAATTTATTATGCTTTTTATTTTATGGAATAATTGAAACCAGATGGAAACAGTCATTAACACTGCAGTATTTTAACCGCAGAAAGTTTGGTCCTGCCTTTATTTACGTAGTCAAGTCAAGGAGTTTAGCCTTGACATAGCAAGCAGAGACCAGAGCCACAAGATGCATCTCATCTGTTCAGAGTGATGTCTCAGCACACCAGTGTGCTTTGCCCCTCATCCACACAACTGCCAAGGTGTGGTCCATCAGGGTCTGCATGGTAGTCTCCTTCCGTGAAACATGTATCTTTGGATATTGCAAAATAGGTGGATGGTCTCCAGGTCATCAGCAGCTGTCCAGTGCTCTCCTGGTAGCCTGGGCCAAAAGGAAGAAGGACCTCATCCTTTCTCAGCAGTGAGATCCAGATGAAAAATTAGGAATAAGTATAATAACCAATTTTCCATTTTTACAGGGTGTTTTATATAGAACTAAAATTCCTGAATAGTTGCGTGTTCAATCATATAATCTCATTTGTGTTATGTTAGTTTTTGGAATAAAGTTATTCTGAATAACCTCTGACATGAATGAACTTCTAATGTATGTCACATGGATGTGTACATGCAAGTGACTTCCAAAAATGTAGTTTGTGGAGCTGTAGAACTTGTCACAAAATGCTTTGTAAACTGAATTATGAATGTTGCTTTGTGTGTAAGCATTGAAAAAGGATATTCATTTAGAAAAGGAGGAGAGGAAGGAGAGGGACTGTGTGGGGATAAGGATGGTAGTGTTATGATTTCTTTTCTGCACACTGAGGAAGTCTCAGTCAATAAGCTACAACTCTCCTACAAACAAGTTGTACAGGTAACAATGCATAGAGCAACATCAGTTTATGTGCAGTAACAACTTGTTCAGCTCTGTTTTATGCACTTGGGCTTTATGGAGCTCAACTGAATTTTGAAGGTAGTTGACTAATAACAGTATCAGCAAGTTTATTTTTTCTTTTCAGATCTCCCTCAACTAGGTGAAGAGTCAGCAGGCTCCCCTTCTTAAACGTGCAAGGCTGGAAAACCTTGAAGCTCGATGTCATTGGAATGACACACCCAACTATACAAGAACCTACTGATATACCCAGATTCTCCAGGTCCTTTGGATCAGCTCAAACTAATCAAGTAGATATTTTGTTTCCACATAGTATTTTAATGCCATGTTTGCACTTGCACGTGGGTCTTTAGAGGGCTCTTGAAACAGGGAGAAAATGTGGCATTAAGTAGCATAAAGAAACTAAAATTAGGTTTGATTTAGGCTAAATTTCACATGATAACTGTCAGTCCCTTAGGAACATCCAGATGAAGTTAAACAGGGATCGAGTAATATTTTCTTCCTCACCTGCAAAGCCTACTAGTTTCATTTTATCCTTATCTTACCTTAGGTCATAGCAAAGAACAGAGCCCAAAGAAAAAGAATTCCATCCAAAATCCATGCTGCCTCCAGAAAGTCATTTGTGGAAAGTAGATGGCAAACCAATCAAAATGTCTCATCAGCAAAATTAGTATTTATGAAATTAGTGATGGAGCAGAACAGGCAGAGTGATTGCATTATAAACACTCAAAATGTAGGGGGAGGGAACAGAGAGTTTGCTCATTTTCCCTCCCACTGCTAAAGCACTGTATTTAATTGACTTACAATTTTTTCTCTAATATATTTCTTTATGAAACCTGCCTTGAGCAACGGATACATGATTGTTCACCGAGGGTTGTGCCTCATTTGTTCCTGTAGATTGTGCCTAATTAACGCTAACTTGTCTGTACATAAAAAGTACAATAGGCTGTCCTTTCCAATTTAATTCCGACAGTTTAATCGAATCTGTATTCTTTCAAAAATAATTAGATCATTTACACTTCATTAACATGTAATGTAATGTTGAGGCATTCATCATAATGATTTCTTATTTTTCTTGTGCAATATTATCTCCTCTAATGAAACTGTTAACACCATGCATGTCTTAATTAGCTTTATCATATTACTGACAATTTCAGAGCTACATTTTTACAAATGAAATTAAATTGGTTAAATAGGTATATTTGAAAACAAATATGCTCTATTAATGCAAAAATATTAGAAACAGTCTTACCTTTATATACACCATCTAGCAGATTCCGTAATATTTTTTTCCATCTATGTCTCTCAGCAATGAGATGTCTCATGCGCATAGATCACTTTTTTCTTTTCTTATCCTAAATGCAGCAGTGATAGGCTTGTCTCAAATATATTAAGCCATCATAGGAAACACTGATATTAAGGGAACAGACTCGAGGACAACTTCCTACCTCACAATCAAATCCCCTTAATTCTGGGAGGAGTTCTTGCACAAGTCTTTGCCTCCCACGTCCAGAAGTGTTGTCTGTGCAATAAAGTTTGAAGGGATTTTCTCATCCACTTTGTGGAGGATGTGTTCTCTGTATCCATGTTTGTAAACCTTGGCTGAAAGTTAGTGTGATGCCAGGGTCTAATCCTGTATTTTACTAAGAAGCCACTGTTTCCATGGGCCTAGAAAGCTCCATGTTAGCTTATATCCTTCAACAAGTGTTTACAAGCCATTCACATTCTGACAACATTGCAGTCTTGGAATGTTTGTAAATGTTAATAGAAAACAAATTGCCATGAAGCACCTCCTGGAAGGTACTGAGTACCCAGAGACCCAAAAGCCAGTGACAGTGTTGTGCTCAGCATTCCACAGGAAGGATTCTGCACCTCCTGGATTGAGATTTAAACTAGCTGAAGGTCCTAAAATGTTTTAGAGACAGATAAGCTTCTTTCCCTCAATTCTCGCAGTCTTGCCAACAAAAGGAATGTGCCATATTCCTGTCTACTGTAGCTGAATGAATATTGTGAAGCAAAACAAAAATCACAGGCAAGTGTTGGAATAAAATAATCAGATTTGTTGCTATCAATATTCATGATCTCTTTAATTTTGTTCTGCATGAACACTTGTACAAACAATTATTTATTCAAAGAATTTTTCCTGAGCGTGAAAAATCTGAGGAGTATGTGAGTAAAGATGGTAAACTTGGGAGGAAATCCATGTGACTAATCCCGTGTTTCATCCAAAAGTAGGCAGTGGCAAGCAGTATCATACATATACACGTACGTGCGCCCATCTGAGAGCAATCTATCAGCAAGCTGGAAGGCTAAATTAATTAAAAATCAAACTATTTGCTATAAATAGATTCACCAGCACTAACTACTTCTACTCGCTTTGCAAATCTGAAGCAGAGATTGTATTCATTTCTCTTTATTTATGTACTGTCAAAGGTTGCTGTAAAAACTCAGTTGGACCATTGATAATGATAGTATCTTTGAGTCCCAGAGGTCTCATCCGCCTTTTAAAAGAAAATGCTACAGGTCACTTTTAATAAATTTTAATTCACCTTACTAAAATCCATGGACATAATACAGATCAAAAGTCAAGTTCTGACCCTTCCATGCTAACCTGCAATAGCTTTTAATTTCCCTAGTCTTATTTTATATTTTAAGGAATTTTAGTATGTACTGAACCTTTATATTGTAAATTGATTTTTGATCCTCTCTTAATAACATTTTGACTGTTGATTTGCATTTTTCTTGATGCTTATTTTTTTTTAAATACTAATGTAATTTAACGAAGGCCTATTATGCAGCAGCAGAATGTCAGGAAAACAGGTTTTA
>WAAG01060357.1:0-29540 GCA_013390105.1 Tichodroma muraria
CCCATCTAATTTGGTTCCCACAGCCTATGAATACAGATTCAATGATGTTTTAATTACTGTACCAGACAAGATGGCTCATTTCAGGAAGGGGAAAGTAGTTACAAATGCAGCATTTCATGAAAGAAACTTTAATTAAGTTGAGAGGCAAAATATAATAACAGTCTTCTTAATGTATATGTGCTATATCAAAGATATTCTGACTCATAGGAAGATTAAACTGGTTAAGGTTTCTACATAAGCATAACTCTTGAATCCAGCACTTGCCAAAATAAATAGGATCATAAAATAGGCATAAAATAGGTTTTTATACAGCAAATGATGAAATGTTTACATGATTTTATTTTTTATTTTTAATTTGGATGAAAAAAGTTTTATTCACAGTGAATGATTTATTAGTGCATACATTGATATAATGAGAGAAAGAAGATCCCTGAATTAATGAAAATTACCCAGGTTCTACCTCACTTCTTCCCAGTAGAGCTAAATCCTGGCCATATCTTTTCATATATACAGTGCTATTCATATGTGCACTGCTCCCACTAAAACACTGCCAGTCATGGTAGCAACTTAAATGGCTTTTCCCATGTCCAGTGGGAGTCCTTCAGTGGTGATCCTGTGATGTTCTGCGCTAAAGATCTCACTGACCGTCCCAAAGGTCTCCAGCTCTTGTGCCTCCCTGGAGGTGTCTTTACATTCTACCCCAGCTTGTATATGTTGAATTCTTTCCTCCGTGTCTGTGCTTTTATTTATTCTCCATCCTTGCAAAGTAACAGGGCTTCTCTTTGGGACTTGGGATACAAAAATAATCTCAGTGGGAGAAAGTAAAATTTTTTTCCAAAATCTTATTCTCCTCATAAGCAACAGATTCCTTGTGTTATTTAGAAAGACAGGCTGTGTTGGCTTGATCCCTAGGACTACCTTTGGAATGAATGGTCAACCTGGGCCACGTCCTGGGTGTCCCTTCTGCTTCTATGACATTGTTAAAGCCCCTGGGCTTGGCTGCTCTAGCAGCAAGCAGATGGGAACATCAGGGAATAACACTGGAGATTCCACATCAGGAAGGAAAGAGTGAACTTTTCTGATCAAATATGCACCAAGTGCCTCTTGTGCTGTGGACTTGTGCTGCCAAGTCCTTAAATCCCTGGGCTTAAATCAGAGGCATCAGTCACTATCTTTCACATAGACTTTCTTTCTCCAAGTCAGGTAGGCCTGTGTCACTAAAGATAACTTTACAAGCCTGACTCCACTTGCAATGATAATTTCTGATTAACTTCAATGTGACTTGAGCATTTGGATCTAAATTTTCTCTATTTATGAGTTCTGGATCCTTTGCTTCCTATTTGTCAAAGCTGGCAAGTGTGTTCTTCTGTGCATGTGAAATAATTTGTATAATAGGACACTGCTACAGTATTACTATTAATTATTAGTGAAATTCTGGCACAAAATGTGAATGAGGGTTGTGAATCACTATTTCCTTCAAGAACTTTATTGGGGCTTTAAAGCGGGGGACAAACCAAGACTACAGTGCTATAGGCTTGACTGTCATTTCATGATAATTTTAATTATAATGGCCCTTTTGGATGAAAGATATTTTTTGAATCAAAATATTATTTGTAATCATTCAATATTTCAGAGCTACCCTGTTATTGCCGACTGTCATTACTGAGAAGAAGCAGGCCTTTTGGAATTCAAATGATATACAGAGAGCATCATTTGCCGGGACGACTCCACTTTTGTTGGCAATCTATTAAATACGCTGTCAGTGGGAGTCCAATTCTGCAAGATGAAGAACGGTCAAATCCACTAACTCCACTGCACCCCACGCTGGTTTTCATCCAGGTTTGAAGATGGGTTCCCAAACATCCATTCTCAGCCACAGCTGGTGCCAGGGTTGATCATGGCTGCTTGAAATTCTTTCAAAGGTGGGAATGTTTCACTGGCAACGGGAAAGATGCTGAAGGCTCCCGGACAAGGGTCTTGTTGCCACAGCACCAGCATTTTCAAAAATATCCCCAGAAAAGCATTTTCTCTACCTGTAATATTTTAGTTGCTTGGGTTCTTTTTTGCCCATTAGGTTTGTTGATGATCATCAGGTTTTCAATTATAGTGTAAATAGCATCTGTTTTCACTATAGTATGTGCACTTATCTTGGGAGATAAGCGATCTTTGTCTGTTAAAGGTTTGGTTTGATGGATTCTGACATCTACATTTAACTAAGGAATTATAGAGGGCATTGTTTTGGTCTGGAGCCAGGAAGCAATTTCCCTGGGCTGGGGTTATCTGTCTGCATGTTTGGGTCAGCTCTCCTGGCATGGTCCCACAGACAGAGATTCTTTAGGGCCATCTGGTTTCATGCAAAGACTTCTCTGAATGACTTTTTGCTGGGCTACCTGGGAAATCCCTCCTCAATCTGACTGCTCTGCAGCTTCCAGAGGTATCATTCAGCTGTTTGACTTCTGTTCTGGGACTGGGTATGCCATGAATATCCCTTTCCTGCTCTCCTTGGGGGGCCACATACACCAGCTCACTCACATTCTAACTGTTCCCTTTCCCAAACTGCCAGGAAAGCAAGGTCATGGCAAAGAAGGGGGAGGAAATGTTTTTCTTTCCATCTGTCAACCCCCACATTATTAGCATCTGAACTGTGTCCAATGGTAGACAGTCTAGTTCAACAGAATTTGTTTCAGGCAAGTGCTTCTTGTTTTTCAGACCAAAGTGCAGAAATCAGTGCTCAGTTGTCTGTTTCCCTGACAGCAAAACACTGATTTTGTGGGGAAAGGAAACACTTGGGAAGATTTAAATTGTGAACTTTTTGGCCCTTGAAACCTTCTGGATAAACACTGCTTTTGTTCCTGGCAGATATTCTTAGCACAAATCTTTAAGAAAGTAAGATGTGAAGTTGGGCTGTCACTGAATGCCTGGGTGGTGCAGGGTGGTGCAATGCACTGGCAGAAAATGGGGTGAAGGAGAGGTGGTTCTGCCTCTTTACACAAAGTGCTTGAGAATTGATGAAACAAAGGGCTAAATATGAGCCTGGTGATATCGTTACATTGTGAACCAACTGTTGAACCAGGAAAAATTGAGACCGGGACACTCCTTTTTGTCCCTTGCCCTCTCTCTTTGCCATCTTTAGCTGGCCTCTGCTCATCCTGCTCTCCTGTCACATCCAGCAAACAGCTGCAGGCTTTGGCAGGTTTCCCAGCCCTCCTCCACAGTTCAGCCACAGCAGCTGGAGACAGCAAGGGCTGCTGCTGGCCACACTATCCCAAGAGGCTAGATGAAGGCACTTTCATCAGTCAAGATTATGTTATAATATTCTTTAAAAATAATGAGACCTAGATATGAAAGATCTTCTTGTGTCTCCAGCTGCACTTATACCTCTACAAATACTTAAGCAGCAAAGAGTCCCAGTGCTTGCTGTGATAAGGTGTAGAAATAGCTCACTAATTTAAAGATGCAAACCCATGATAATATTGCTGGGTTATGTTCCTATGGCTAAAAGCTCTTCCTATGTACTGTTGTCCATTTGGTTAACATTAGTGCCTGGGTAGGTGAAAGGAAGTGTTGTGTTTCTGTTGTTTTCAGAACTTTCTAAATTGCTGTCAGTTTGGAAATTTAAATACCATATGTGGGTAGAGTTCCAGTCAAGCTGTTGAAGTCCCATTTGGATGTTGAGTATCAGGGTTATTTTCTGATCCATGGAGATACTAAAATGTGCTTTGTGCGAGGGAGGCAGGCAGTGGTCAAGGATACTTGAATCTTTTATAACTTATTTGATAACTGAATCTTTTCTTGTATTGCAGCAATCAGACTAATATATTCAGTTTTCTGATTACTTTCTGAAATCATTCAGCAGTTGCAAATGTTTAAGCACCTTCACAGATTTTGTTATCTGCAATACCAGAATTAAACTTATTTAATAGAAATGAAAGGTAAATATTGCTTGCTTCTCCATTAGAATTATTTCCTATTTAATTTCTGAGATGTTACCAGTATCTGCATAATGCTGGTATTCATACTTAGAGAATGGATTTGCCTGGTAAAACACAAAAAATAATAGCACAACATGGGTTACAGTTTTAGGCACAAGGAATTGCTCAAGTGCGTAAACCTGCCTAGATTATGATGCAGCCCTTCCCAGAAACATGGTTATTTTCAAAGTTGTAGAAGAATAAAGCAAGAGAGTGAGCCTGTGGTAACGTTCACATTCACACCTTCTTTCTGTCTGCACCTCCCGTCTGTTGAGAGGCACAGGTGGTATTTCTCCAGGTTGATGCTCTTCAGTGGGCTCCTGTCCTCCTCCAGATTTGTGTAACTCTGTTTTTTGCACCCACAAGCTTTTTGTAACCTGTGGCAAGGAGCTATAGAGATGTTGCGTAATCAGCTATTTTCTGCACTCTCAAAATTTTGTCCAGCTGGAGAGCATTAAATAAAACTGATAGGAGACAGGCTGAGAAATTATCATCCTGTTTGTCTTCTCTGTCCCACCTGAACTTTGGAGCTCTCTGTGGTGCCTCAGATCTATTGTCTCTCTGACCTGAAGATGACCTGTGTCTTGAGCCTTCATTGCCCTGCCCTGTGTCCCTCCCAGCTCATCAATGCTGCTGGAGGTAGAGGGCACCTGACCCACACACTGTGACCTGGAGATCTTCTCTGCATGGCCCCAGCCCCACTAGGACAATTTCTTTACTGTTTTTTGCTTCTCTCCTTATTTTTATGATCACTACTTCTAACTGCGACTGTACTGAATTTTTCAAAAGCTATTCCATCTATTAACCATATGGAAAAAATAATTTAAAATTCATCTTAGGCAGGATTAGAATTTTTTCCATGTGTGTCACTATGTATTTTTTCCATTAATTACCTACCAGCCTTCTGCCCAAGTACTGCTCAGTGAGCTAGTTCTAAAATTCTTCTAATTTTTTTTGTTCTAAATAACTCTGTGTCAGCCGCAACATTTTTTGATATCATCATTCAATCTCTTTACAGCTCATTACATCTATAATAACTTCAGCATCTTTTCCTGAGTAGTAATGGATTGTTCAGAAGCCACTATCATGGAAATAAAGCAAGAGTTTTGTTCTCTTGTCTGTTTATCCACATTGAATTTAATTTGCCATTATAGAAAGTTATGTTGCTTTAAAAAACAGAAGATACTTATTTAAACTAAAATTTTTAAGAAGCAAGTAATGAAACAGATCTGTTTTGAGATATGAAATTATGACAAGTGTATTAGGGCAGAACTTGCTATAATAGCTGAGAATTTAAGTTTATATAAATTAAATAGACTATTTAAGAATGACATTGCATATTTCAAAGCTAGAAAAGGAAAGACTATAAAGCTTATAAAAGCCATGACATAAGCATCTAAAACAAGGTGTTGGTTTTTTTCAAAATAAGAGTTTTACAGCTCTATTTCATCTCAGCAGGAATTCAGTGGTTTTTTTTCAGCATGTTCATCTAGTTGAACTCAAAGATGAATTAATTGAAACCTGAAAAACTGAAAAAAAAAATGTGATTTTTCTGCATTCTCATTGAAGTGGGATGTAAGGAGAGCAGTTTTAATGCTTTCAATGTCTTCACAGACCCTGTGATTACTGATGGCCAGTTAAATTAATTTACTATAGAAAATGTGTGTATTAATAAGAAGCTTTTTCAATAACAATCATGTTTCATTAAGGATTTAAGGACTATACAAAATAATTGTTGTTTGTTATTTTAAGTTGCTATTGTGATTTGCACTGTATTTTTAGACAAAAAACTTGGTCCCAATTACCTAGGAAAAAAGTCACATGCAAAGAATAAATCTTCAACTTATATTTTAAATTAGGAAACTATGAGCTACAATAAAAATTTGCAAGCCAGACATACGGATAGTTTATCCACCAGTCCTCAGACAGTACCTCATATATCTTAATCTTTTATTATGTTTTAAAATGTTGTATCTTGGTGAATGCTAGAAAATAAAAATGTAATTTTTTTAAAGTAATTTCTGCAAGATATGAATAAAATTAATTTGCTTCAATCTGCAGTTAACAGAATCTATAGAAACTGATGAAAATTGCAAGTAGTCAGATTCTACCCTTTCTGAGAGAGCTGCCACTGTAGGTGTGTTATTCTTGTAATCTTGCTTCCAAGTCTGTGAGCAAGATACCACTAGAGCCAGAGAGGCACACACGATATTGGATTATGGCAATAGGTTAAAATAAAGTCAAATGGCTGCGTACTTGAGTATATTCTGGCTAAATGTTGATGCAATTTAGCAGCCATTCCAGCTAAACTTTGTCATTGATAACAGAGGTCTTCTGATTTGGAACGAACCAGGTATTCCCTTCTTGGTAATGTCTCTGACACCCTGAACTTGGGCAAGTTTTGATTTTTAGGGACCTTGGTAGTGACATGCAAATGGCCATCAAATGCTGCAGCTACTGCCTGGTGAGGTCTGGCACCAAGAGCTTCCTTAATTTCCATAGGCTCCTCCTGGACTCTTTCAGCACTGATCTGGTTCTCAGCCAGCACAAATCCACATAACCCCATTGACTGCAAAGGAAACCCATTGACAGCAGCCGTGGACTGAGCCTTGTTTATGCACGTGTGTGTTCTAATATAAAAGAAACGTGGTAATTGTTCATTTTGGTAATGGCTACCCTTTTTCATCTACCCCCTCTGAGGTATGAATTAGCTTTCTTGCTCCTTCTCTGATGAGATAATAGGATGGCCTTCCTGGAGGAGGATTCAATTAACATGCAAATATCAGATTGTATGGAAAATAGATGACACCTCTGTCTCAACCTTTGTGAACTTAATTCATAAAGGATTGTAAGCAAAATAATTGCTTCTTTTCTGAGTCTGTAATTGCCAAGTACACTATATTTGGTGTTCAGGAAGAAATTATCACTGTGCTATCAGATAAAAATCTGGAACTAATAGGAAACACAAAATTTCATGTCAGGGAAATACAAAACAAGGTCATGTAATTTCTGCACATAATTGTGATAATGTAAGGCCTAATTCTGCAAGACCATGAAATTCATCCACTGAACAGAAGTCCTGATCAAACAGGTAATTCTAGGAGTGGGTTCCCATTAAAATAAGAACTGTGAATAACATTCCTAACTAGATTTAAGCTGGGATAACAAGGCACTGTGGTAAGCATGTGGTAAGACATGTTTGATTTGATCATAAGATGCATATGTAGATAATAATTAAAAAGTTTCAGGGAGTCAGCTGACTTGGTTTTGTCACATATAGCTTTTTAAAGCAAAATATAAGAGACTTCCTGACTAGAGACTTGAGAGCAGATGTTCTCGCCCCAAATCAGTGATGTAGTACAATCAGGCAAACTTCTTTTGACTGTGGTATTTTTGTGGATGGACCAGATCAAGGAGATGGAGCTTCTCTTAAAAAGTGGATTAAACATGTAAAACCAGAAAAACTTTTAAGCAAAGAAAATATGACTAGAACTACAATTAGAAGGAAGGGTATTAAATGCTGAAATCTCACACATTAGATTTGCCAAAGCAAAATACCTGTAATGGTGTTACCAGCTTCAAAATAAGCCTTGTGTTGGTAGCATTGCTCCCTGAGTCAATGCAGTGCTCCTGCAATAGCTCAGGCAGCAGAACACTGACAAAGCTGATTTTTTAAGAGTATGAAATGAGGAGGAGAAGAAAATATTTCTTGATGCTAAACAGGAACAAGTAATGGCATGGGATAAAATAAGAGGAAAGGACTAGACTTCTGCGCAGGTTCTGTCAGTCTGGGTAGCCTGGAGCAGTTCAGAAAGGACCATGATGTTCCCTGGAGGCAACACCCACCGGGCAGCAGGAAGGGAAAATTGCAAGTGCATGAGGACATGAGGACGTGTAAATGGATGTAGGGACAGGTGGAATCACAGCTGCAGTGGGAGCACTGCTGGAAACACCTTCCTTGCCCAGCTCTCCCAGCCCTGGCAGCTGGTGGCAAGGAGGGGACAGCTGCTAGCAAGGGGACCAGGCTGGCCACACCGCACAAGCCCAAGCCTTGTCATTCTTGGCGATGACAAGGTGAAGTGCTTTGCAAGGGTGGATAAAGGCCTCAGGTATCTGTGTCCACACCAAAGCAGACAATGCCACAGCAGCTGGGAGCCAGTAACTAAGGCAGCTTGGTGCCCATTACCGAGCTTGCCAGTCTTAGTGCAGAAATATGCTCTGTCTTTCCATGTATGATACCCTGCTGTGCCATAGGTGTGTTCCTTTTGACAGGAGGCAGAAGAACCTCTTTTACTCTGCTTTTATTGCCACTTGATACAGTTCATGGAAGTGAGCACGATCTTGCCTGGGAGTAGGTGAGGGAGTAAGCAAGCTTTGCCACAAATGCTGCTAATTGAGAGGTAAGATTATCTCTTGGAGAGAGATCTTCATCGCTGTTAGATAAATCTAGTTAGGTTTCCTTGTGCTTGCATTTATGGGTATGTTTGAATGAAGAAAAGACATGCTCCTTTTTCAGGATTCTCTTGCTGCCTAGGCACTGTGTGTCTTCCCCTGCCCTTCACCCACGTGTTGGTACCTGCTGGGAGCAGCCACAGCCTTTGCCAGCTGAAACTGCAGCTTCTCACACAACAGGACCCCAAGTAAGGGCATCTGGGTGCTACCATAGGGTCAACAGCAGCAAATGGGTGGACATGCACAACATAAAATTTGGGAAAAAGAGATGTTAATATGGGACATCTACCATTGCACTCCTGAATTTCAGAAACCGATACCTTCTGCATATGCACACCACTCTGTAACTGGGATTTTTGACAGGATTGACAGTGCTCTCATAGTATTGGAGTGACATTGCAGTAATCTTCATCTCTTTCATTACCAACTCCAGAAATAAAGGACATCTTGTGTTGGCATCTGCATTATTTGTAAGATGTTCTCACTACTCATCACAATAATTTTGTTTCTTCTCTCCTTCCTCTTCTTTCCTTCTGTGTATAAATGCAGCATATTAGCTGGGTTCCATGATTTTTTTTCTCTTATTGTTTCTCAGAATTGTATCTCTCTTCCACATAAGACTGACCAAGCAGTCTGATATTGCTTCCTTTCTGAGAGTATTAGATTTTTCAACAGATGAAATATGGACACTATTAGATGGCATTGACTTTTTTAAAGCTGTAAGTAGTGGCTGATAAAATCAGTAACACAGATCATTTTAAGTGACCTTTCATCCTAATAATTCTTTGGCTTTGTCTGATACGGAAATTAATTTTACATAATATGAGAAGATATATGTATAGAGTCTTGAAAGAGCATATTTTCTTCTGAGTCACTGAAATTTGCAGCTGTATTTTCTCTTTGAAGTTTGTGTCATTCTTTGTGGTAAATGACTGAAGATGCTCTCTGGCTCTCAGTGTTAAAATTTTGTGCAGTGGAAGATGTGGCTAATGTGCTGTATAGGTACTGCAGTCACGCTGTGTGAGTTTTGTAACTCCATGAGGGTCTGCAAGAGGCCATCTGTAGCTGACCCTGCTTGGCTGTTTGAAGGTGGGTGTTCACAAGGGTTTATTGTCAGAGACAGTGGCACCTCGACCCACCACAGTGATGCCAGTAAGGATGAAGTCATGAAGGCAGAGTGGCAAAGGGGCCTCTGCAGTGCTGGAGTCCTCTTCAAGGCTGTGACAGCAGCTGGAGAAAGTATGTGTGGCTGAGAATAAGGGTGGTGGTATGAACTCGCCTGCCCAGGGGCTGCGCTGTACAAAGAGGTTCAGAGCAAACTCAGACACATGCATTTGGGGATGGTCCAGCAACTTTTGATCTTCAAGGAGAAAGGTTTGCCTAGAGCTGAAACAAGGTCCCTAACCCAGAGGTATTGGGTTTTCTTTGATTACCATAGACAGATGGGTAGAGTAGATCCTCAAATCCAGAAAAGCCAGTACCCAGCCTCCTCTGGAAAGGAGCTGGAGGTACTCACTAAATGGAAGACAGAGCTCCCACTCTTGTTCAGAAACTATTGTCTCTGTTGGCACATGTGAAAGAGGACTGTGTTGGGAAAAGCATCCTGTGGCATGGGATTGTGGGTGGGAATAGAGCCAGAGAGTACAGCTATTGCTGCTTCTGGAGAGAGACTAATGGCACCTGCTTTATATGAACAGTGGAGATGGAAAGAGTGAGCTGGGGAAAAGCTGTGTTGGTGACAGAGCAGTGATATTGCTGATTCATGTTGTAACATGCAGAGGGCAACTTGTGGGTGTCTGCTCTGTTGAATGCTGGGTAAACATGTAATTGCCATCAACAGATGAGAACAAATGTCAGCTCTGCTTTGAAGCGAGAACCCCTTTCTAAATGAGGGTAAATTAAAGCCATGAAAGGCCCAAATTTACTTGAAAATGTCATGTTTTGCAGTATGGTGCAGGGTAAGACAGAGAAACACCTTTTGTGGGTAACTGAGCATGGGATCCTGGAGTTGTAACACATGACCATGGAAGGTCTTCCATCGGCTTCTAATTCAATCTTGCACTTTTTGTCTTCCAGAAACTGTAACTGGACATTTAAAAGGGGTTATAGACGACTGCTGGGCACCAAAATTTGACTTTTTTTATGACACTTGAGATAAACCTTGTTTAGTGTCTAATCTTTTATTTTACTAAATATGAAGATTATTACTAGTAACTTGTATTTCATTACCTTTTCTCTGTGCTTCCAGACTCTTTGAGGAGAAAAACATTTAAATTTTCACAGCTGTGTGAAGTTAGAATTACTGAACAATTTCCATTCTCAATTCCTGTTTTCAGTTGATTCTGCCTTGTCAAATAAGATTAAATCCAAATGAATTATATATTATACTACCTATCCCAGAGGCTGGTGGCTTTGCAAGCTTCAGCAAATTTGATCCATCAAATTTGGAAGAGGTCTGACACAAACCAGTTTAATTTCCTTAAGTCAGAATTCTTGGAGCTCTTTATCCTGAACTGCAGTACCTCATTTTGGAGCAGGAAATGAAGCTCAGTAGGAAGGTTTGATTTGCAACTGGATCAGTTTTCATTTTTCCCTCTCCTCAAATCTGGCCAAGGCATAGACCTCTGAAAAAAAATCACTATTTCGCTTACACTTTAGATATATGGTGCTGCAGATAAGGTCTCAGATGATTTCATCTCCAAACTTAAGGCTCCAGCCCAACATAGTCTCAGGAGCTCTTCCTCTGTAACTGGGCATTGGAGCCAAGGATGAAGGAATGCCACACTTGCAGTTCAAGCATATGGATGCATAAGGCAAAGCTGTGAAAAGCAGGGGGAGACAGACTAGTGAGTGGAGAGCAGATGTAGAGATAGACAGGGTAATCTGGATGGTAGGAATAGGAGCAGGGCAAAAAAACCACAGTAAGGAGCTGCGATATGAAGCAAGAGACGGTGGGGAGGCAGGTGGGTTTGTAATCAATGGAACATATGACCTTCTAAGACCAAATTCAGGATGGGTGAATTTCTTCAACATCTTCCCCAACAAACAGACTGGAAGCAACATCAGGTATTATGTGAATGTCCTCCTACACAGAAGGCAAGGATTTGCTGTCAGCTCCATGAGCTGAGTTTGAAGGGATTCACGTATTGAAGCAGCCCAGTGGGGTAAGGACTGCTTTGGGGTGGAGCATGGGGGTGATTGAGGTGCCTCATACACACAAGAGATGATGGGCTAGTGTATCAGAGGGAAGCAGAAAAGCACTGAAATATTTCAGTACAAGGTCTCCTAAGTCACTGTATGGGACAAGTCACCACAGAGGAACACTGCTGCCACGTTAAGCAGACTAGTCTCTGGTGATAGCATTTGAACAATACCATCAAAATCCTGGCAGACATGTTTCAGAACACTCTAATATCTTGTATAAAATCAGCTAAGGAATGAATTGCTTTTCCAAGCTTCACCAAGAGAACTGGGACAGATTGGCAGAGCACATCATACTGCAAGATGCATGACACTTTGAAGCAGAGAAGTACAGGAGACAGGATATACTGAATTTAATACCTTTTGTATTAACCCTGACAGCAGAAAACAGAGCTCTGTGTGTTTCTATGCTAAACCTGAAGTGATCCATTCACCATATGTGGTGAACCCTAGCATTTATTGTCATCTGGGTTAAGGACCTGCTTTTCTCCTCAAGGAAAGGACTGTGAAGGATTGACAGCATTTGAGAAGAGTTGATGCAGAGACATAATTAGAGGACAAGGCAGGTATTAAAATTAGTGGGTAGCCACAGGGCATTGATCACAGGAAAGTGATGGTCCTGCAGCTGGAGCATAGACTGAGTGTGACACCTTGGCTGGGAGAAGAAGTGAAAAGCTGGCAAAGAAGTGAGGGATGCAGCTGAGTCATGAAGGAAAAAGGATGGGCATGTGCGTGGGGGGTGATTTGTGCTTCCAGTCAGTGTCAGGGAGATGTGAGCAGTGATATTTCAGTTGTGAATGACTGCTACAGGCTTGGTTTGAAGAAATAGCCTTGAATCTCTGCAGAGTGTTTTTTGGAGGTAACATTTGAAAGAGCCATAGATTTCCAATATGAGATCAGTGTTCTCAAATCCAACTGAGGAGGCTTTTGTGGAAGATTATTCACCTTGCAGGGAGATCAGGTGAAGCCTTTTTAAGGAATGAGGACCAGAAGACCACTGAGCAGTGTCAGCAGACCCGCAGAGCAGAAGTTGAGGGGCTGTTGGCTCTCAGACCTCTCTTGAGTGCAGTTATGATATTTGTACAGGGAAGGAACCTCCCCTGTGCAGCCAATTACATCTTGAGTTTGACCACCTTGATGGGATGCAATGCAAACCATCCCATGGTCACTGAATAGCTGTTTGTAGACTGTTAAAAAAAATAATGAATTTGGAAGAGCAAACTCAGTTAATTGAATTTACTCATTTGGAAATTTTTCCTGAAGCTTCGTTTGAGATCTGCGTGCATTTAGCATATGCATATCTTGTAAGTGCCAGAAGAAATTGAATATGCAGGTCACGAAACAGACCTTTGGATGGCCTCTCAGGGAAACAAAGGGATATTTCAAACAAGACTGAAAAGTTTCCCTCCAGGGCTTTTCTGGCAGAGATGGCCTAAACTGCTCCTTTTGATCACCATATCAATACAAAGAAATGTGTTGGGGTCTTACTTTTAAAACTGGGCAGGTTTCAAAACCCTCAAACACTGGATTTAGCCGAAACATATAATTTAACAATTTCATGTT
Organism: Tichodroma muraria; assembly: GCA_013390105.1. Taxonomy (NCBI): domain Eukaryota; kingdom Metazoa; phylum Chordata; class Aves; order Passeriformes; family Sittidae; genus Tichodroma; species Tichodroma muraria. The sequence continues at coordinate 13,188 of WAAG01060357.1, forward strand.
AACATTATAATAATGTACATTTCATATTGAATGTTGCCTCACCTACACTTGGACTGAGACTAAAACAGAGCAGTTCCTTGGCCCTATCCCCTTCAGTCTCAGTTCCCAGGCTGGGACCAAGCTCAGGGTTTCCTTCCTGCAGAGTGAAGGGAGAAGCTGGTATGAACCAGAGTCCTAACACGGACCTGCGCAATGTCTTGGTCCCTCTACATCCGACAGAGCCTTGCAGACATTGTGTGTAGCACTATGGGCTTTTTCCTGTCTTGCAAAGGTCTGCATTAGAGAAACCAGCCTTGAGACACATTTTCAGTGAAGAAATAGCATGCTTAATATACCGAGAGAACTTAGGATTCATCCCTAAGTAAAGCTTTCCTGAAGACGGCTTCCATGGGCCAAAACCACAACAAAGGGATAGACTTTTCTTTGAGTACTAATGATCTACCTTGGAAATATGATTCTACACCTTTATTCATGTTCTTCATGTAATTAAAAAACATAAATTATGAGCTTCAGACTTTGAGTCAGGGTAGATAGGTGTCCTGGGCTGATGCTGAATTGCACCCCCATTCATCTGTTTAGCTCCGAAATAAGTTTTGCACCCTTAAAACTGGATCTGAGAGTGAAGCGTGGAGAAGGAGAAGCGGTGGAATGTCTGAGGCAGCTGTTTTCAAAGCATAAAGATAAGAGTTTTCAGCTTTCCTTCACACACGGCCTGTGTTGTCGGCAGTGCGGACGGCAGGAGAGAGCTCTCCTTTGTTTTTTGTTAGTTTTTGGCTAGCTGAAGCAGAGAAGTTCTCTGGACTGTGGGGTTTTTTCCTTTTTTCCCTGGAACTATTCAAACCTGCTCTGGACTGAAAACCCAGGGGAGCACCAGGAGCCCACACCCGTGGCCCCCAGGCCTGGCCTGGCCCCGGGATTTCCCAGCGCTGGAGGGACTGGCACAGACTGAGTGAGCCGAGCTGCGACCCACGGGAGAGACTTTTCTAAATTCATCATCTCTTCGGAGCAGTGAGAGGTTTTGTTGTTTAGTATTGTTCATTTGTTGTGCTGGAGAGTGCTTTGCCTGTTAAATAAATAATTTTTTTCCACTATTCTCCAGAGTAATCTTTTCCCGAACCAGTTAGGGGAGGAGCTGTTTGAATTTGCTTTCTAGAGGAACCCCATTCAGAAGTTTCTTCCCAAATTTACCCTAAACCAGGACAATAGGTTACACTTGAGAGGCTTTGCAAACTGGTTCTCCTGGTGGCTGCATCATATTTCTATAAATGCTGGTTTCAGTGCTGATAGCATCAGCATAAGCCTAATGAAGTAACACTGTGTTGAGAGAAGGGAAAAAAAAGAGAAGGAAAAAAAGCTTCATTTTGGAGATGAAATTTATTTTTCTTTCTTCTTCTAGGCTCATTGTTTTTGTGTTACTCATTTAATTCTGTGGTCACTTTTCAAGATCTGCAGGGGATTTTGCCTCCTCCCCTTCCCTGGGAAGAAGGTTACGCAGGAATTTTCCAGCTGTGTTCAAGCACTGAGCAAATACGAAATTTAAAAATGAAAAATCTGTCTTTTTAAAAGGTGAGAGACAGACATCTCTGCACAGAATTGCAGGAAATGATGGATGAAGTTTGGAAAGTTGTTATGAACATGAGTGGTGCTGCTGCCTGATCTATTTGTTATGTACTTAATTTGTGGCTTAGCTTTAAATGAAGCTAAATGCCAGAGCTGTCAATCTAGCTCAGAAATGGTACAAAATCTGGGATTCTGGCTGCAAAACTTGTGTTGCTCAAGGCAACCTGCATTAATAGTCTAAGGTAGCCCATCTTGCTTTTCCCACAACACACAGTCAGCCATTTGGGTGATGTATATGCTACTGTCTACTGTAAAAGTTGGTGATACTTCCATGTAGAAAATGCCATCAGTGTGACAGATATTCACTGCCAACACATCAAAATGGAAAGCCTGCTGCAATTCAAATAGAAATATCCTGTGAGGTTCTCGGCTATGTTGAATTAAGGCAGGAAGAATAGATCAAATGTGTTTTTCTAAGCTCAGTTAACTCCATGAGAACAAGACACAGCTGTGAGTCCCTTCAAGGCAGCACACTTGTCTGCCAAGTCAGAAGGCAATTATTCTTCATAAATCTGTCTTTTTAAATTCAAGCAGATCGATTGTCTCGTCCATCCTTTGCCTATGCAAGCACCCGGAAAGGCTCTTTTAGCACCACCTACTACTAAGCACCCCTCTTTTCAGGAGCCACACCATGGAAGTGATGGAAGCCCTGGCAGCCCTGCATATTCCTTTACAATGGTGGATGTAAAGGTATGTTCATTTTGCTCACATTTTTGCTGCTTTAACCAAGAAGTCTCTGTGCTGGTTTTAAACATCATCTTGGCTTTAGATATCTGACCTCTATGCGAAGAAATGGAATACTCCTAAAAATTTATTGTCTACCTAATAGGTAGAAGTGTTGCAAGAAGACAGGGTGGTTTCCTTATGTACACTGTCATGGTTGCATCAGTGTAGAGCTTCCAGAGCTGCACTAAAATTGGCTTGGTTACAAGACAGTCATCTCCTAATAGTTCTATTTTGCCAAATCACCCAGACTCTGAAAGTCAAAATGGCTTCTGCCCTTCCTGGTGACCTGTTATCATGAGTAGACATCCAGCAGATCCAGTGAAAGCAAAAACTGTAGCAGTTGTAATCAAAGCCTACATAAAAATATGTGCTCATTTTGATCTGAGTAATACACTGGTGATTTTTACTTTATTTTTTTTTTTCTTCTTTCAGATAGGGAGAATGCTTTTCAGTATTTGCAAAGTACATTTTGAGATTGTTCTGACTACAGCCATTACTGCTATGGTGTGTCTTCTCTGGCTGACATTTGGCCCTAAAACCTTAACAAATGCTATAAGAAAGTGAGAGGAGTTGGCATAAATTGTTCTCTCCCATGCTGCAGTGGCGCAGCAATGAAAGAAAGGGTGTTCATTTTTCTTTTCTTTAAATTTTATTTTAAAGACCATATTGATATATGTATCTATCCTGTTATTGTGAAACAAAGCAAGGAAATGAGATGTTTGTCCTTAATAACAAGCCTCCAGACAGAATGCAGCAGGAGAAGTGAGCAAAGGAGAGATGAGGGGTAGGATGTGGTGTGGAACAGATTCAGCAGGAGGCCCTGGGCCAGCTGCTCTGTGGCACTGGGTACAACTGGGGCAGCCTGGAGACACACCATAACCATTGGCAATGCAAATACAGGTGATAAGTATGTTCTAGGTATGAAAAAGTATGGGAATTTCTGCTGGCATTTAGGAAGTTTCTGGTTTAACTTTGTTGGAATCACAGAACAGTCCTCTGAGGTCTTAGTCCCACCTCTGATCACAGTAGGACCAACTTAAAAGTTAGGTAAGGTTGTCCACACCCTCATTCCATTGAATTTTGAAACTCTAGGATGGAGAAAACATTGCTTCCCTGGGTAACATGTCCCGTGCTGGACTATTCACCCTCATGATTAAAATACCTTCCTTGATTCCCCTGCCGCTCCCCCTTGTCCTTTTGAGGTGTGTATCTGTGAAGAGGTGAAGCACCTTTTGAGATGTTTTGTGCTTCCCTGTCACCCACCATGCTATTAAGCAGCAGGAAGCTGCTTCCCTCCAAAAAAGCAAACGAAGAAATTAGACCTGAGCCAATGTATTCATAATAGCTTCTGTGAGACTGAAAGGCCACATGAATATCAATTTGTGAATAATTTCTGCTGTAAAAGCAGAAAAAATTCACAAAAGTGAACAGCTTGGCATTGGCACTTCCAGAAGAGGAATTTGAGAGTGTTTTCTTTATTCTTGACTTTGAAGAGACTTAGAGATTGACAAGGAATGAGGAAGAAAGAAGGGTTAAACAACCTGGAAGCTGAACAGGAACACTGCTCTAATTTTGACCCATCTGTAATTTGTTTTTTATATTTCAGCTTCACAAAAATGGAGAGAAAAGGTATGATCATTACTTTCTCAGCTCCAGAGGAGACCAGAGCAAAGCCTGCTGGTGACTTCATGGGGGCCTTTGCTCCAAAAGTGGTGAGGTGTCACTGGGTGTAGACAAGAGGGCTTCCACTTTCTCCCAGCATCTCCATGGTGGTATTGGACAGTGGAACTACATTTTTAAACTGTGAAAATGTGGAAAACTGCAGCTGTGAATCCTCTGATAAATCACAGAAAAACAGGGTTAGAAAGAGTCACAAGGGCTCATTTAATTTTTTCTCCAGCCTCAAGGCAGGTTGTACCACTTTATCATTTCTAACCACCCCCTGTCTGACCTGTATGTAGGATGATGGAAATTTCAATCTCCCTAACTGCTCTCCTTACCTGCAGGATTTTTTTCCTAAGCATGCTCAGAATTTTTGCTTGCTTTAATTCAATCTCATTGCTCCTGGTTATGGTAGACATCCATTTATGATAATATTTCAAGTAGATGGAGGATTATGTTTCCCTTCAGGCTTCACATATTTAGGCTAAACTCCTATTCAGCCTCTGCTCCTGGGGCATTTTCCGCCCCTGCTTGGCAGCTGGGCTCTCTGCAAGCTCCTCGAGACTCAGCCCATCACTGGTGTGGAAGAGTAATTTCCCATTGTATGGGCTCTTCTCCTACAGTATCCACACTAGAACACCTATGTTCTGCACAAAAACATGACATTGTTAAATTATCTTCACTCTGCAGTCCACAACCACCCTCTCATCTCTTTTTTTTGGCAGCTGAACCCAGGCTGTGTTTGCACAGCTGATTGTTCCTGCCTACCTCACACACGTCTCTACTGAACCGCATCCTTTTCCTAGGCCTTTTCCCCATCTTTTCATCATTGTCTGAATTGTCACTCTGCCCTTTTCCTGCCCACAGCTCCCACCTGCTTTGTTTTATCCATAAGCTGACAGGCATACTCTCTATTTCTCCATCATCTGAACCCTCAGCAGATGCTCTTCTCTTTGATTGACCCTAATGTTTTCAGACATAAGGGAAAAATATGTGATGCTTTGCCCGCCACCCACTTTAAAGCTCTAAAAAGCTGAGTTTAAGAGAAATGGATCTTGTTCCCTTTCGGAGCAGGAACCTCACAGCACAGCTGGATGCATTTTTGACTGATACAGTAATTCTTGCTTCCTCTCTCCAGTTGCTTCATGTCATGTTAAATAACTCCTGCACTTGCAAATGAAGGAGAGGATATCTGCTTGTAATACATACCCCTCTTGTGCATGTTGAATGGAAATGGCATATAGGAGAGCCTTTTGCTTTGGAAGACACCAATGCTCTTAGTAAATGAAGTCTCTAGAAAATCACAGTTCAGCACTATGAAAAGAGCCCTTGTTTGATAGTGTGCTATGGCAATAACTTTGTAACTTTGTAGTGGTAATGAGCAATGCCATAGCAGGGAACTTGTGGAAACAGGAGCTGACACAGGACAGACCCCTCTGCCAATTCACATATGTCTTCAGTCAGGAGGTATGACTGCAAGTGCCTGTTCCTGTGCCAAACAGGACACTGGACATTAAAACAGCTCCTCTGAAGTAGTGATAATCTCCTTGTTGGTCTGTGAGTAGCCTGCCACCTCTGGCTTGCATAAAACTGAATTCTCAGGTGATCTGCTGCCGTTACTAAGAAAAAGCGATAAACTCCTGCCTCTCTGTGAGTATGCTCTTTTACCAGAAAACAACAAGTAAAGGCAGAATTGGTCTGGGGGATTCTGTGCAGTCTTGTGGAGCCCTCTGAGATGCTAAGGGCTCTGGGACTGCATGGTGTCTGCCATAAACCAGTCACCCAACGCTGACTCCTCCAGCACTCAATTAAAACATGGCCAGTACACAGCCTGACTACATGTGTCGGCACACAAACTATAAAAATCCCACATCTCCCTACCTGAGAGGGGTGACTGAAATGGGCAATCCCAAAGATTCAATATCTAACTGGGCACAGTAATAACTGGCTTTAAACCTAAAAAAATGAAAGAAAACTTCTGTGTTTGCTTGCTGTTTCACTCAGGGCTCAGGGTTAATGTTTTCAAACTAGCCATGAAAAATACGGACAAGGAATATAACTGATTAGGAAATTGAAGGGCTGTGTCTGCAAGCAGCACATGAATTCCAGCATCTGGGGCTTTGAATAAAAGCCAATATGTGATATGGTGCGCAAACAAACTGGGATTTTATGAACCAGTGGTAACACAGTAGACATGGCAATGGAAGCAATGTAGAAGGGAAACGGGTTAAACCAGCATATAAGACAATATTTCAGAAAATATCACTCCCTATTTACACCTGGGGCATGAATGCTAATCTGAAACAGTTGTACTCATTTCTTATATGCCTTCCCTGCTAAGAGGTGTTATTTTAGATTTCTACTCACTTCATCAAGCTATCTGTAGGGACTGCTTTCTCTCCTGGGGCTGAATCCAGCCCAGGAGGAGCTGTCTATAAGACTATGCAATTCTGCCAAGTCTGAATTTGATCCATGATGCTCAGTTGTCCTACTAATGCATCTGTCTTGGGTCCAAGTGCTCTCCTGGTTTGAACTATAATTATCCTAAAACTAGATTTTTCTAAATTTCATTCCCTTGTAGCTTTTTATAGTTCTGTGAATTAATTATTCAGAACTGTAGAAGTTCTCAGCAGTGCTTTTCCATAGCTTTTATGGACATGGTTGCATTTCACTCATGTAGAGCAGAGCATGCAGTAGAACTTCAGATGGGGACAAGGAAAAGACTGTCCAAATATTAAACATGCTGAGTTCAGCATGTCCTCCTCTGACACCATCTTCTTAAATCTTTTGAGACATAGATAATTTCTGAGGCTAAAAGTGTCTGTATTCTCTCCCTGGCTTTTTTAGTCTTTAAAGTCTCCCTTTTCCTGTTACAGGTTGATGCCACCTGTTGCACTGTGGGGCAGGTGGGGCTGCTGTGAACATGAGGACCAGTGTGGCTGCAGAGCTGAGCACTGCCAAATATATCTCCACATTTTGCTTGGGATGGGGGTGAGGTGCAGCGGGGGTGCAGTGGAGACTGGGGGGCGCAGACTTCTAGCCTGGAACCAGAAGCTGGGGAGAAATCAGCAATCTCATTTTACTGCTGAGAGTGAGTGGATGTGTGTTTGGGGATGGCTGGGCCCTTGGGGACATGTGAGAGGGGTGTCTCCAGGGTGCAGGCTGGGGAAGATGTGTCCAAATAAAGCATAAAGCTTTGTTTGAATTTCACTTGAGCAGGAAGTTAGTAGGAATATTTGAAGGTTGTGGAGGCGTCAAATCACAGACCTATGGGGCTGCTACTGGCACAGTTCTGGCTTGCTCAGCTAGGCCTGAGCAGCCCCCAAAGTAGGTGTGTGGGGAGAGGATCCCACACTGAGATGTTGTTCCTGCCCTCACCAGGCTCACCCATGTTCCCAGGGAGTTACAGCCCCTTCTTTCACTGGACCCTTTCCACTGAAAAGGCCAGTCACACATTGGGGATTTCCATCACACGGAGCAGTGAAGGGAAAGGTCTGTGCTGCAGCTGCCAGGCTCTGAGCAGGACCCTGTTTTCCCTGCATTTGGCTCTACAGAGGCAATACAGCAGCACCAGCAAATGAGATTGAGCCTCTTCTGCCTCCCACATCCTCTTCTGGATAAATGCAGAGTGTGTACTTTAATTAGTGATGATACATGAGGGAGACAGGAGATGAAGCAACATTCAAATTAAGTATCTGCAGAGCTGGTAAGAAGGTAAATATGAGCTCCCCGACTTGGGAGATTCTTTTTAGTCACTTCTTTTGCTGCAACAGTTTGAATTTTAATTCAAAAAGCAAACAAATCATGGTTGCAACATTTTTTTCCACCAAAGCGCATCTTTGAGGTCCACTTCACAGGCCTCTGAGCTTTATGGCACTGCGAAGCTCAGGGTGGGTTAGTGGGGCTTCCATGGCAGCTGGGGACCAGGCCATTCCCAGGCACAGCATTCCATCAGACAAAGGGTTTTGCTTCCGTGCAAACCCACAGCGAGGGTGGCGGACTGACACCTGCGCGATACCACCAACCCTCCTGCAGCAGATCACCCTTGGACAGAGGCAAACCACAGCGGGTTTGGAGCTTTTCCTCAGGAGCAGAGGCTTCAGTGACCTGCTAACTAGCCTGATTCCTCTCTCCCATCCCTTTGCCCTGTCAGGGGGGCTGTGAGGACACCTCTGCCCCCACCTCTGCATGTATTTCTGCTCCCATGATCAGGAATCACTGCTCACAGTTGTGTGCTTCATTCCACTGTGCATCCTGGGACATCTGAACAGCTCATACTTCACCCTGAGCATCCTCTTTCCTGCTGTCATGGATGGACCTTCAGACTGAAAGCGCGTGGGATGCTGTACACAAATATTATACAGATGCCAGAAGGATAAATGGAGGTTTAATGAAGAATAAATTAAACTTATATTAATTTTTTTCCATAAGTGCTAAACTTCCTCTGTGTCCCATATGACAGATTTTTGTTTGCTTTTATAAGTAATACAGTATTTAATTATTGGACAAAGCACATTTCATAGAAATATATGGTTTTTAAATCTTTTTGAACTGATAAACAGCAAGTATTCACACCCCCTTTGCTATGATTTCACTTTAATAATGATTTTGGTGTTTCAGTATGAGTCAGGCAACAACAGAGGAATTGCTGAAGAAATATTGCTAAAAACCTCTCTGAAAAAAAACAGTTATGAGTCAGAGGAAACACAACTGAATTTTACTGGTTCAGGACTGGCTTGGTTGGATCTGTAATTTCAGAAACTAAATTCCACATCTGGAATTGTCTACAGTTTAGCTATTAATAGGATGTCTGTGTTTTTATTTCAATGCCACCACTGGGAGATAGGACCTGGCCTGAGGAAGGGGTGGCTGCCAGTGACCACCAATGTCAGGCACAGAGAACCCCACTACAGCAGGAGATTTCCTGCAGTGATGACTCAAAAGAAGCAGCCTTTTTTCCAGTGGAAAAATGCATTGTCAATGTGAAAGAAAAACATAATTAGCAGAGGCTAGAGAACGAAGACACTGGAAGATCCCAAAAGCTCCAGAGTCTCTACTTTTGCTTTCTGCCACTGACAATGTAATTCATTTACCTATCTTCTTGTTATAAAAAAATAAATTTTATGTGCCATTAAAGGCACGTTGTTTCTGACAGGATCCCAAAGAAAAGCAGCAGTTGTGTCATTTTTGGGAGTTCACTTGTGGAAGGGCAGAAACATGCTCTTTGCCTAGTTGAAACCAAACTGTACATTAATTAATCAGTGCTGAAACTACTACAGGAAAGGTGACCCAGTCCAGCACATTTAGGAATACATCTGGTTTGGGAACTTATTGGGTGCTCTTTATTTTTTCTCAGTCTCTGTCACCATAAAGGCATGCCTCTAAAACCTCTGTCAGAATAAATTTTGCTCAGATACCACCAGCACGGAGTAAACAACTGAATTTCTCTTACTTGTGTGGATGTAATTTGATATGAAACAGGACACCTGCTATGATGATAGTATAAAAAATCTGGTGGTATTAGCATGGCAATCGGAGCTCAGAGGAGCTGCTGTGGCTCCAATAAGCTGTGCCTTTGAGTGCTGTCAGGAGAATCAGATTGCTGAATGTGGCTGTACTTTGCCAGAACACAAATGGGATGCTGATAATAACACAGTGTCACACATTGTCCAGGATCCTGCTAGTGGGCTCTTTTATTGGATTATTTTCTGTTTGGAGAGGGGAAAATGTCCTCTGCTTGAAGCAGATTGCCTCATGGTTTGTGTTGTGATAAAAGGTGATCAAACATCCATGGAAACGGTGAGCCTTTTTAGTGGCAAAGTTGCTGCTTTTGTTTGTTGGTTTATAAAAAAAGTTCATGTTTTGGTAGTGCTGTGGCAAAGGTAGTGCAGGAGGGTTGGCAAGGCTAGAAAGCAGCCTGCCCTGGGGAGAAGTCCTGCCATTCCAGCAGGAGTCCCCTGCACTGGGCTGTCCCGTCGTGCTGGGAGAGCAGCCCCAGTCGGGGCTCTGCTCCCCCGTGTACCTGCCCCAAACCAGGCACCGTGGCTCTGTGGCATCGCACGCTGGGCGCTCCAGTTGATGGGAAACACACATGAATTTTTCAGCCCAGTGAGTGAGCGTGGTTGTCTGCATGCTTGGAGTTAAGTGTGTTTTTCATTACTTGAAGTCAAAGCTTGAAGCAGGAGAATTGGGACATGCCTGCAAGAGCATGGAGGATCTGGTGATTATCTAAATGTGTAATCAATACCGGCATTTACTTACTAGTATGCATTTGTCAAATGTCCAACAGGGTGATTACCCTATTTAAGTATTTTCTTCAGGCATAAAGCAACCTTTCCAAAATTACTAACTTTTTTCTCATTGAAAATGTTGTTAATTAATACTTTTAGTGTCCTCCCCTGTGATTTGCTTTCTCTTAATTACCAACAGGAGCAATACAAGAGTGCTCCACTGCCAGTGACAAAATTAAACTGACGTTCTCCAAATTGCACTGAATGATCCGCACGGCTGTGCCTTCAGGTACTAAGCAGGAGACCTCAATCCCATGGGAAGTGCTGCTTTATGAGGCACTCTGTTTTCACAGAGCCACAGATTGATTTGTGTTGGAAGGGACCTTTAAAAGTCATCTAGTCAAAACCCCTGAAATAAGCAGGGACATCTTCAACTAAATCAGGTTGCTCAGAGCCCCATTCAAACTGGAAGTTTACAGGGATAGGGCATCCACAACCTCTCTGGTGGATGTGCCAGTGTCTCACCATCCTCACTGTAAAACATTTTTCCTTGTATCTAGTCTGAACATGCTCTATTTTAGTTTAAAACCATTACCCCGAATCCTACTGCAACAGGCCCTGTTAAAAAGTCTGTCCCCATCTTTCTATAAGCCCACCTTAAGTATGGAAATTAATTTCAATAATAAGTATTTCAGGGTGGTTTCATTCAGACGGGAGCAGCATGAGGACATGGGTGCCCCAGCAGTAAGGTTTGAGCCCTGGATGAGAAGTGCAAACACAGCGCAATGTCCCTTAACCCCAGGGTGCTGGGGAAGCAGTATCCTGATGCCAGTGGAATGCCCTGGCTTTTGTAGCGCTCTGGAAGAAGTCCCAGAGCATACAGGCTGGAAGAGCACTACAGTATCATTGTGTTGGCTCCAGCATTGCAGGAAGCACTGTCAGATTTCTTTATCTTTCTCTTTTGTTCAGCCATATGAAAAAAAGTCATCTCAGCAAACTGAAAGTTGCTGTGGGGAAATACCAGGCTTAAAATGCTATTTTTCATTGCCCTGATTGAACAAAAAAACTTGGCATTACAGAAGCTTTGCAAGGCAAAAACTAATTTTCATTTAGACACACCAGTGTTTTTTTCATACTTATTTTCTGGCTTTTGCATTCTCCTGTCATGTTTCAGAATAGAAACAAGTAACAGTATTGATACTTTCTGCTGCACTGAAACACTTGAGTATTCTTATTCTATTCTCCCTTTCTCAGCATAAATTTGCCATGTTGAACGACAAAACCGGAGTTCACTGCTACATCTCACAGAAATGAGTTTTTCAATGGCTACTTCTCTCTGCGGGAAGTCATCCATTCCAAGGGCTCTCTGTTATTTTCTGCTCAGATAAATTAGACATGTCATTTTGTGTTTTGAAATTGCTGCTGCTGCCAGCATGAAGCCGGGTGGGAATGCCATGGGATCACGGGCAGACACTCAAGGCCCTGCTGCTCTGCTCTGACGGTGGATACCCTTGTGCAGAAACCCTGTGGGACAGCAGGTTTGTTGGTAGATGCAACTGGAAATAATCATGAGCAGGCTATGGAGTGTAGGAAATTCCAATTTTTTTTGTGAAGAGATACAGCTAAAAGGCCCCTGGCCCCAAATTTTGTTTGATGATGAATCCCAGCAAATATTGTGGCAAACCCCAGAGTGAAACACTCTAGCATAGCACCATAGTGAGAAATGAGACTTTTACACTTTCCTTATTTAGCAAAGTCTTTTCTTTTTGCGTAAGAAACTTGAATATTAAAATCTTGTTTAAAACACCTAACTTTAGTGTCTGACATAGCAACTGCAGCCTGGGAGGCAAAATCAGGTCCTTTTTAGGTTTCCATGTAATAAATGGGTAGACAACAGTAAATTAAATGAAAATGTGTCAGTTTAATTCATAAATTCTTCACCTCTGTCAAGCCTATTTTTTTTAAGATCTCCACCCTCAGTCTTTCTATTATGGGAGAGAAAAACCACGCAGCCAATTTTCCTTTATGTTGGTTTAATTGTTGCTCTTTTTGACTTTGAAAAGATACCAAGTGTTCTCATATATGTAAATGTGCCTGATAGCTTTGGCTGTTCAAATACTAAGGCCCCGTAGGTGCTGGGATATCCCTGGGGCAGTCTTAATACAAATGTAGGTAGAAAGTGCATTCTTGCATTTGTCCAGCTGTGCAGGCTCACATCTGCTGTTCTCAGGCTTGCTGCCAATCATTGCAGCTCTTACCATTTACTTTTCCTCTCAGGGGAAGGAAGCACCCAAGACAATCCTGCTAAGAGAAAGAGAGCAGTCATGCAAAGGTGGACTATTGACACTATTTTTGTTATTTTCTTTTTTCATTTATCTGATGTTATTGGCAGAGTGGTAGGCACAGCAAGTAGATTGGAGACGAAAGGCATGCAAAAATTATGTTAAATATTGTGTTGTATCTACATTCTCTGAACACTCATTTTCCCTTGCTCTATGTTATATTATTCAAATAAGACAAAGAACCTTCAGAGGTAACTAGCAGATTCCCTTCTCCTGCCTCTGCCCATCCTACAAGGTCATCTAAATAGGCTGGGGAAGTACACTAGAAAATACTGCAGGGAACAATCTTGCTTTGGCAGGAAAATGCACTGTAAAAGTCTACCTGCCCTTTTTCACTTCCACTTTCTGTGATCCAGATGACTGGCAAAACCCCTTGGCATAATTGTTTTGGTAGTACATTAAATACTAGGTCTGCCTGTTTAGGTGATGCTGCTGGCTTATACAAAAGTTGAGAACCACAGTTGCAGCTGGCATTTCCCAAGTTATGTTCACCTGGTTAGTCTGACTTGGAAATGCAAAGGAGCACAAAGAGGGGTTAAACCTCTTAAAAAAAGAGGGGTAAATATTCAAGCCCCAGCATCTGGTAGCAAAAATAGGAGGCTTTATATGTGAGCATCCAGAGGTTTATCACTGGAATTCAAAATTTGTCAAAGAAAATAATTCTGATAAACAATTTTCCCTCTTTTTTCCCCAAGCACCTGCCAACCATCTTGGGTTTATCACAGGTAAATAACACTGGCTCATGTCTCCATTACTATTCTCGTTTGAATTTCCCTAAAGTGATCCCTCATTGAGGGATTTCCAAAAGCAAGATTAAAAGAGGATTAAAAAAAAAATAAATTACATTGTCTTTCATAAAGTTGCTTTCTTCTTCATCAAATGTACATTGTGAGGAAGCTCAGTGATGGAGGGGGTCTCAGGGCAACTCCTCCAACCTCTCCTGCAAGGTTGTTCTGCGAATGGCCCAGCCAGGCAGAAGCTCCTTCTCAGGCAGAATGGTGGGCTAGAAGCTTCCCTTGGGGAAGTGCCATGTGCTTCCAGGACCACAGTGTGGGGATGACCAGGATGACCATGTCCCCAGCCCAAAGCCAGAAGACATGCTTTTGCTGTCACTGTTTGTAAAGGAGGCAAGTCCTGGCTCTTTTGGGAGAGGCAGATCAGAGCCAGCCTCACCCACAATACTCTTCCTTTCCAGATGCCTGGTCACATCTGGAGCAATTTGTCACCTTCATGGGCACTACCAGCACTTTCCATCCCACCAATAATGACAGATATCAGAAGATCAATGGGAAAAGAGGACCTCAATCCTTAATCCTTGCCAGCATTTTGTTCCTTTGCTTTTTGGTGCTGGGCTGGCCAGGTCAAGTCGATAAACTGCTCAAAAAAGGTAAATACCAACCACTTTAATCTCTTCCTCCAGTTAATCATGGCAAACCACAGGAAAGCAGATAGTAATTCAAGATTAGCAATAGCCTTATGAAGCTCACATTATTACCAAAGAAATTTAAAAAGCCACGCACCTCAAATACCTTAGTTTCCATTTAATCCCTTGATGATTAAACCCCCGACAGCAAAAAAAAAACCTTCACATATTATCTTCAAATTCAGCGTAGTTGGAATGATACAAATGAATCTAATTTAATTCCTCTTTGTTTCTCACTCCTGGCTGTGGAAACAGAATGAAAAGCAGAAAGAAAAATCAAATGAAAGGTGAGATGCCAGAGCAGTTGTGGATTTAAGTTTGCAAAGGTCCATGCTGTGTCATCATGGGATTATTACAGATAGGTTTAACAAACGTACACCATCAGAAGAAGAACTTCAAATAAGACAAATATACCTAGTGGGACCAATTTTGCAAATGCTTTCACAGAATCAGAGAATCATTTAGGTTGGAAAAGACTTCTAAGATCATCAAGTCCAACACTTAAACTAACAGTGCCAAGTCCACCACTAAACTATGTCCCTAAATGCTACCTCTACCCATCTTTTAAATACCTCCAGGAATGGTGACTATACCAGTCCACCCAGGGCAGCCCATGCCAGAGTTTAACAACGCTGTCTTTGAAGAAATTTTTTTCCTGACATCCAGTCTAAACCTTCCCTAGCATAGCTTGAGGCCATTTCCTCTTACTCTACCACTTACTATCCTGGAGATCAACCTCCACCTAGCTACAGCCTCCATTCAGGTAGTTGAAGGAAACGAAAAGGTCCCTCATGAGCCTCCTTTTCTCCAGGCTGAACACCCCAGCTCCCTCAGCTTCTCATAAGACTTGTTTTCAAGATCTTTCACCAGCTTCATTGCTTTTCTGGGAGGGGAGAAGCAGCCCTCACAAACTCATTGCATGAATGGATCTGCAGCCTCATCTCAGACTGTTTGTGAGCAGTTGTCAGCTTTCTATGGCCATTTTTCTTCATTTCCTCAGGGATTTCTGCAACTCAGGAATTGATCATTAGCAAGCATTAGAACTCTAAATCATCTGATATTTTGGTGGTATTTCTGTTGTTGGCTATCTGGATTGAACCATCTTGCATGTTTGGAAAGCTGTGATTCTTGCAGAAGTTGGGCGTAAGCTATAGCAACACCTCATTTGGATCTTGATGTGTGTTCCCCAATAGTTATTGGATACAGAATTATTTTCAGTGTTTATGCAATTTCTTGTGGGGTAATGCACAGAAGATTAGAGGTCTCAAAGAGAGCAGCAGCTGCAGGCACTTCTCAAGTAGGTACCCACTGACCATAGAATGTCCCTGAGCCTCCCAACACAGGCAGTTCCTGGCAGACACGTTCAGAGCTGTGCTGAGCCAGGTACAGAGCAGCACAAAGGAACACGTCTGAGGATGTCCCCAAAGAGAACACAGCACTCATAGCTGCCAATCCCATTTGAACCTGGGCAGCCTGGAGAAGAGCCACTGCAGCCTCAGAAATGGCTGCAGGTCTCATCTCAAAACCTGCCCACCACAGGACACAAGGCAGTGCCACGTAGAGGGAAACCTGCTGCTGTTGGGGCTACCGGGTGATAACCACGTTAATAATGAAAGTGGGGGTGAGCACCATAAACTGTTTTCTCTCGCCAGACGTGAGCCCTGAGGGCTGTAAATCTTGGAGAAGGCCTCAAGTAGGTACTTGCTCTGTTGCCACCTATTTCTGGGCGGAGCGGTGTCGTCACCTGTGCCACCGCCCTTGCTGGCAGAGCAGCGGGAGAGGCACGGCGGGAGCCACAGCCCCATCCTTGGGTCCAGCCGCGCTTACGTCGGCAATGCTGGCACAGGGAAGGGCTTGCTGGGAAATCAAGGGGTCACTCACGTATCGCCGGCGAGGAGACTCCAGCTTCAAGCAGGTGAAATTGCTAGCGCTGGTGGTTAGATAGAGTTCTCCATTATATGCTCCTGGTTGAGCTGCTTCTAGTTGAAACTGTTCAGGTACTTTAGTTCCCAAGTTTGTTCTTTTCCTTGGGCTGACATTTTTATTATTTTCTTTTTAAACTGGCAGAAAGGTTCAACTGTTTTTGAAGGGCCTTGGAGAAAGTGGTTATTGTTAAGTAGCATTTTAATCTCTGTAACGTTTTCTTCTCTTTGCATCAATGTATCCAGTTTCAAGGTATTCCAGCTTTGGAGTACGTGTGAAAGGTTTGGTTTCTTTGTGTAATTTTTTGTTTGTTTGTTTATTTTCCCCTGTCCTCATGAAAATCTGTTGGACTTAATGCAAAGATAAACTTTGAAAAACTGCTTTGATGGTGGCGAAATTTTTCCGTTTGTTTCCCCCCCCCCCCCCC
>WAAG01060357.1:30472-60406 GCA_013390105.1 Tichodroma muraria
CTCGCCGCCGCTCCGCAGGCGCGCGGCTCGCCCGGGCGCCGCCGCGGAGTTGTAGCTCCCAGGAAGCCGCCGCGCCCCCGCGCAGCCGCCGCCGCTGCTTCCAGGCCGCCCCGGGACCCCGCTCTGCCAGCCGGGTAAGAAGCCGGGGCTGCTCCGCCGCCGCCCGCGGAGCGGCTCGGAAACTTCGGTAGGGCTGCGGAAGGTCTCCGCGCTCTCTCCCGCCGCGGGGACTGTCGGAGAGCGAGGCTAGAGGGAAGGGGGAAATTTCTGGCTTTTGGCGGGGGTATTTTCGAGGAGAGAGGGCTCAAAACGTCCTGTCTGGATTGCGGGCGCGGGGCGCTCCGCGCATCTCTCACATCCCCGTGGGGTGCGGAGAGGGGCGGCCGCTCCCTTCTCCGCCAGGAGATGCGGAGCGGATCCGGGCGCCCTCTTCGCGTCCGGGGGATGCGAGCGGATCCCCCCGCTACCGCCGCGGGGCTGCGGTGTCAGCGCTCGCCTCGCCCCGAGCAGAGGGAATTGCCGGCGTTTCCCCTGCCCTCAAAAAAACCTCAGCCGTGTGTATCTGTGTCCTTGTAAGTCCCTAGGTGTACGGATATCTGTACATCTGTGTGTGCATATCGCCGTGCAGCCCGCGTGTGTGCTCGGCTGCGTGTGAGCCTCTCCGATGGTGAGGGGCATTTCGCAGCCGTGCTTTATGGTGGTTAATGGTTTACCCGGAGAAGTTCCCGACGCATGAATGTTGCAGGGCCCTTTGAGTCAACTCCTACAGATCCGGACTTCCTATTGCCAACCTTCCCAATCGGTCCTTAAAAAATGCGGGCGTTTGCCCCTGGTGAGTTGGCTTTTTTGTCTGTCTGCTCACCTGGGAGATGTCTGGGGCTGTGCTGGAGGCCGGATGGCTGCGGCCAAGGTCACCCCAGTTCCCTGAATGCCGGGCAAGGGGGGACACCCTTCTCCTGTGAAGTTGTGGCAGCAAAGGCATCTGCCAGCCGTGGTTTGCATCAGGCTGCTGGAGGACTTGCTGGAGCACATGGCTCCAGCACACTTAGCTTCCGAAGCGGGGAGAATTACAAGAAATAAGAAATAAAACAAGGCAAGTGTGTTTACAAGTAAGTTTCTATGTAAATAAGTTCCTACTCAGTTTGGGAAAAGGTCATCTAATGCATCATTGGGAACGAAAGGTTTGTTGAGAAAAACAGCTGGGTGCTCAGTAGGTCTCTGTCTCCTGCTCATAGCTGGGTGATTTATGCCTGTGTGACAAAATCCTGAGCTTTTTCACAGCAATACTTGTTGGCAAGCACTGTAGCTGAGCATTGTCCTGTAATCCCATTCGCAAGTGAAAATCTGGTAGGAAGATCAAATTTTCTCTGTGGGAGGAAGAAAGGAGGAAACAATCACTCCGTCCCCAAAATATTTCCCGTTTTTCCTAATGGGAGCCATTTGCCGTAATTTCAGGTTCAAAAGCTCTTCTTGCCTGAGATGAAATTTGAGCAAAGATGGGGGGACTATTTCAGCAGCCACTGATATCATGCTGTCTTGCATGGGGTCCACCAGCATAGTTGGGTATTTTTGACCAGGGAGCAGAGCCAGGAGGAGCCTCTCTAGGAATTGCTAAGGAACTCCAAGGAACTGCTTGTTCCATGGCCGAGTATCTACCTTGCTGATGACCCCTCAACTCTTCTCAGGTGTTTGGATTGGGAACCTTTTGATTCAGGCGAATGGATCTTAGAACTGAGTGTGTTTGACTTCATGTAATGTGGTGGGGTTTGGGGAAGAAGGCAGATCATCTCACATTTTCCTTAGGTTCGGTGAGGAGGTGCTGGCCAGCCATCAGGACACACATCACCTCATCCTCACACCTGTTCTCTGCATCTCTTTGTTTCTTGCCTCTCTCTGTGTAGAGGTGGAAGTGTAGGAAACTGTGAGGGGAAAAAATGGGTGCCGCTATAGAGTGGCTGTTGCAACACGGTCAGGAGCTCTGCTGAGGAGTCAGCTCTGCTGGCAGAAAAAGAGCTTTTGTTGGCATAGTTTAGTCTGTTCAGGGAATTGCTATGGTGCTGGAGCAGGGTTTGCTCTTGCAGCTGGCTGCTTGCACCGGCAGGAACTTGTGTAGACAAACCTCTCTAGCTCTCAGATGAGGCTGCCACTCTGCCGGTGCAGGCGATGCTTTGCTCGCTGCCTGTCACTGCTGGCACTGTGGTGCCCCCATTCTACCACCAATGCTCACGGGCACAGGAGTAACATGGGCCAGTTGTTGGGAGCTCGGGATAGAGATCAACTTGTAGCATTAGCAACATTAAACTTGGATTAGGACTCCACAAAAAAACCCCAACAAAACCGCAAACAAGCAAACAAAAAAAAAAGCAGGAGCATGTAATCTGGGTTTAGAAATGTTGCAATTGAAAATGCGCATGCAGTGTGATTTTATTTTTTTTACAAGCAAGGCAACATTCTTTTGAGTGTTGATTATGTTGACATGGGGGAGACAAGAATGCTGGTAGACCAAGGGGGCAGTGTGAATTAAAATTCTATATCATTAGGTTTTTTAATTCCTTTTAGGGATGTGAGAATGTAAGCAATGATGTTGCACTGTTTGCATGTGCAAGATGCACTGATACTCATGGGAAGAGGATCTCACGCATTTCCAAAGATGCTGTAACTTCCTTCAAGCATGATTTTTAAGTCTGATTCAGGAAAAAACGCAGTGTTTTCCAGTTAATGGAACTTTTTTTTTTTAAAATGTGTTTTCCATCATGTTCCTAGGATGCTTTCTATAATGTCTATATGTAGGATCAGTGTCTTTGTTCATTATCTGTACTAGAAAATTGTTCGTGTCCAACATCTGCATCTTCACTGAGCTTAACTTGGACAGAAGTTAAATTTCTTTTGGCAAGAGGTTTATCTTATATTGTGTTAGCCGTGTTACTGTATTGTGTGGGAACCTTCATTATCCCATGTATAATGAAAGGATTTGCTTTTGCAAAATTGTTGAAATTTAGCTTTAATGAACAGAACTTGTTTTCAATGAGTGCCTAAAATTTCCATTGTTCCAATGATCCTCTACCAGCCAGAGTGCATAACAAATGCAAACAGTTATCTTCACTTCATCAGTCTTTTGCTGTATAAAAGGTTCCACGAGTCGGTTTTGTTTTGCTAACCTGCTAATTAACCCATTGATTTCTGCATTTCTCGACTTAACCAGATAAATATCCTCTGCCTGTTGCCATGCTCTGCTAGCAAAGTAATTGTGAATCCTCGAACAGTGGGGGCAAATACTCCATGAGGAGTTCCTTACTTTACCTCTCAGAATCTTTAAGTGGATAGGAGAGAATTTTCAGCTGAACCTCCTGGAAATGTGACCTTTCTGGAAGTCTGGTGTTGCTTAATAACTGGGAGACCCACAGGGTCGACCACAGGATGAATTATGCATTCTCCTGCTCTTATTGTANGATAATCAGTAATAAATAAATAATAATACATAACAACAATAATAATAAATACTGCTTATCATTTTCACAGTAGATTTGTAGATACTTGTGAGTAACCAGTGTGAAAGAAATGGTACTTGGGTTGTTTCAATGTTTCTTGTCCTGTAGGTGTGTATCTTCTTAAAATCAAAGAAAGCAGCAAGTAGTTTAAGGAATTCTCCCTGGTGATCAATGTTAGTTGAGATACTTGGAAACCCATGCCAAGCAGCGTTCTGTTCAAAAGATGCCAGCTACGACTTGGCCAGCCTTTTTCTTCCCTTGCATGCAACGTATTTCCTAGTGATTGAGCTGCCTATCTGAAGCAGTACAATCTACTAGAAAACACTGCAAGAAAATTTAGACAGCTGTAGTTGCATACACTTCAGGCATCAGCCTTTGAGACCTTCTGCCAGTTTTTTTGGTGCCTCCTTCAAATATGTTTTAACCTTTTTTACTTTTTCTGCCCTCTGTTTTTAAAGGAAACCAAGCTGCCTGATGGGGAAGAATGCAGCTGCATAATTGCACGTTTAACAGCTGGGGGAAACAAAAGGATGCTTGCTAGTATTTCAGTTGCTGTAATCTTAATGTATTCAGAGAGGTATCTAGGCTGGTGGTATCCCTTTAAATATCCATTTGGGTTGGAAAACACTGAATTGGTGACAAGGACACTCGGAGACTTCAAGGGTGGAAGGAAGGCATGGCTTGCACCTACAGAGATACTTGCTAAAAAACAGGCGTACTGAGATCCTGATACGTTTGCCAAGAGCAACAGCTAAACTTGGGCAGCTGGTTTAGTGATTAAATAATGTTTTTGTTTTGGACAATGGGTTTATCGTAATGAATTAGCCAGTGGAGTAGTCAGAGTGGCAAAGGGGTTTGTTTTTGATTCCCCAACCATGCAGCATACCAGCATCGGGCATGTACTTCCCAGCAATGGAAGTGCAAGAGGAATTTCACACGAGTTGTCTGGGAGTGGGAGCATGTACACTTGTGCGTCCCCTGCGTGTAAACTCCAGGTTCTTGTAATCTCTTGAAAATTCAAACGTGATGGATGGTATAGCTTGGGCATGGAATAAGGAAATGCATGGTGCCTTGTGCTTAGAAGTTGGCGTGTGGCTCAATGCAAAGTCAGTTTAGAATAGTCGGGGGCGGCGGTGGGAGGAGGGAGGAAAAGAAATGCCTTCAGGGGCTGGGAGCTAGCGCGTGGGCGTGCTGCCATCCGTGCTCGCCAGCCTTCCGCGCCGCGCTTCTCATTCACCTCTGTTCCGCACAGCCTGGCCTGGCTGTGCAGAAAGGAGCTTTTCCTTGCTCGGAGGTAGCAGGAATTTTTTTCAGGTTTCTGTCTTTCTTTCAAAAGGGCATTATGCGCAGGATGCTCTGTTCTTGGCAGCTTGCCCACTGTGTGAGGGGAGAAAGCTCGCTGGTTTGGTCACAATGCAGATAGCCGCTGTCAAAGCCAGTTAGCATTTGCAGGGCATCCTTTCCTTTTTCTCTTAACAAAGCTTTTTTTTATTTATTTAGCAGGCAAATTTTGTCTCTCCAAAAACAATCACTTTCTTAAAACTTATCTGTGGAGAAGCAGACTTCTCTTTGTAGAGTAGTTTGGGGGCTGCTGGATGAAAGCTGTTTGTGTGTGAGAGGAGCGTGGGAGTTACATGGCAAGATGTTGTGGATGCATAACCATTAGCACCAACTTTGATTATGAAATGTGGGTTCAAAAAATAAAAGCAACCATACTTCGCAGTGCTTAGGAAAGGGCCTAGAAGCAACATCTGTTCAGTATGTTAGAAGATGCTTGAAAACCCTGTGTCTCCCTCACCAGAGCTGAAGGGAAGGCAGCAGCTTGAAACCTAGGCTTGGGAGCAGGGGCCTGGTAGGAGCTTCCTGGCCAGTGGGTATCACTGGCAGCTGCCTTTCGTCGTCCTCTGCAGAGTGATCAAAGCACTGTCCTGGAGCAAGCTGGGGTTTCTGCTTTTCCTTCTAGTTTGCAATTCAAGATTCTTTTTCAACAGTCAATACCCCTGTGTCTTGTGTCATCTCTCTGATCTCCCCCCCCCGGTGTACACCCTCTCTTGTACTGAGAGAGCTGGAGTCACTGTACAGGGGTGGGGGGAAAGAAGGTGGGGTCAGCATATAAGGCCCTCCATGGTTAGTTACTGCGATTTTTGCTGGGCTGAGTTTTATTGCTCTTGCACTCATGTATGTCAGCTTTGCTCTAGAGGGGTTCTGGAAGGCTTTTCAGAAAATAGGTGCTCCTGTGTGTAAGAGTTTATTAAAGGAGACACTTATGCCAAATAAAATGTGGGTTGGAAACACAGATATTTGACGGTTGTGGAATCACACGTGTTTTTGAAAGTCAGAACCATTTAAATGGGAATGAACATGTGCTTGTGTCCAGCCTCTCTAGTGGCTTTGTGCAATGAACCCTGGATGGCTGCATCCAGGTGGAGGATGGCAGACCAAGACCACCCCTGATGTAAGAAGCCTGATTTCCCCAAATTCTAGGCAAATTATTTCCCCTGGCTTAGGCTTGATGTGAAGCAAACTGGCTAAAATCAGTTGTGGGAGAAGTTTTCATTTCAGGTGGTTCCCCTGCTTATCAGCTGGGGATGGTTCACTGGGCACTGCACCCTCCGTGGTGGCTGAAGCCCCTTCTCTGAATGTCTAGAGTCTGGTCACTGCACGTGCCTGTTCCTCAAGGGAGCACAGTGTGAGCCTGAGGTGCTGTGCTCCTCCATGCCAGACTTGAGCCAGGAGCAGCAGCTCTGCCAGGACCAGTCAGGGTTTCTCCTAGGGTTATCAGAAGATGCATCAAAAGGTAATTTTTTTTAAATGGAAATTAGATTTCATTCCAGCTGAGGATAATTGAAGCGGTGGTAATGGTCTGAAAGTAAATGAGATTCAGCTCTGTAGACTGCAGCCACAACTTTCTGTTCTGCTTGTGTCATGCCTCTTAAAATGGCATTCATTCCTAAATCTGGCCCTAAAACTCTGTTACAAAGAGCTGTGTTTGTCTCAGGAGATAGGAGAAGATCACGTTTTAATTTTAATTCATTCTCTAGCCCTTGTCTCCCATCTGCTTAAGGATTCCCTGAACCTGCAGGCTGAGTTTCCCAGCCAGGTTTTTCCCTATGGGAAGCCTCTTGACCCCAGTGGGATTTGCAAGGGAGGAAAGGATCCTCAGATGGAACAGCCCTCCAAAGCGGCTTGCAGTTTCAGGCTGAATAATCTGTGACTCCAGCAATGCTTCTCTACTAGTCACAAAGAAGAGAGGAGTCTTTGCAGGGGAAAATTCCATTGCTGACACCTGCCGAGGTACCACTGGACTGTCCAGAGTGGAAGATGGATGCAATTGCTGAGCCTGTCACAGCGGGGGATCTCCCTGTCTCTCTTCTGACAAAATGTCTTGGTATACATGGGGTTTACCAGATCTGATCTGCTCAGTCACACCAACTGTGATTTCTCTTCTCTCAGATCTCCTGGTGTTTGACTCTGTCTTTTATGGCCCCTGCTGGGGGCTGTTGGCAGGCTGTTCACATGGTGTGTGCTGTAGCTTCCCAGAAGTCCTGTCCCTTAAGTGAGGCGAGCTGTACCAGAAACAGCTGAATATACTGAGTGCTTGCTTTTATGGGTGTAATTCAGAAAGCACAGGTTGGAAATGAAGGTGCACTTGCTGTCCATTTCCAGAGCTCTGATTTGTTGCAGGACACATTCAAGGATGATCTTCCTCAGCATTTGGCTGAGCCATCACCTTCTGAGCACCAGGAGCTTCACAGCCAGGTGTTGGTTAGTCCCATTTGTGTTGGAGCATTTTGAATTAACTGTGCCGAGCTTTGTTTTCAGATGCTTGATGCCCACTGCTGGTGCTGGGGTCTTCTGTGCATCACTAATGTATTTGATGACTTTTTATGCTTGGTGGGGAGACACGTTTCTAATAAAAATGATCTGCACTTCTTGCTCGGTTCCAGAAAAGCATTGCAAAAACATTTTGGTGGAAGTTTTGATATTCTTAAGCTGTATGCATGCAAAAGTCCAGGCTGGCTATTGAATATTAATGGCTCCTCGTGGACTGGTGAGAAGTGTGCCTTGAGGTGGAGTAGCCTTAGACAGAAGGACGAAAGACGAACTCTGAGAGGCATGTGAGCACCATGAGGGGTTTAATGCTGCACCCGCTGCTTTGCACGCGAGCGCGCTCCCGGCGTTCGAAAGCAGCGGCGCCTGAGGAAAATGTGCAGGTGCTGGGGCAGGGCAGTGCCACAGGCTGAGCTACTCAAGGCCAGCCACTAGTGCCACCTCTCTCTGTGACCATGACATCCCTGTGCCAGGTTCTGTGTCTCCGGCCGCAGCCTGTGGTTGGTGTGCTGTGGGGCTTGTGGGGTGTCAGTTTGTCACTGCTTGTGTCCTCTCCTCCCACATCAAGCCACAGAGATTCCAGGCTCCTGCTCATGAGATCAGCCTCCATTTAGACCCATTTCTTAACTGGTAGTCAGAAATGGGTGAAAGGAGAGGGGAAAAATCCCTGATTGGAGTAGCAATGGTGTCAGGTCTCAAAGATGTCAAGGTGGTCACCATCAGACTTCTCCAGGAGCTTGGCTTCTCTCAGGCCATGACTCCCACTGAGTAAAAAGACAAGAGGACTTCCAGCTTTGTCACCCAGGTGTCCCTGTGGCTCCTAAGGAGGAGTTTGGCCAGCTGTGTTCCAGACAGCCCTGCTGCTGGCTGAACCCCTCTGCACGTGTCCTGGTTGTGCCAGGACAGACTGTGCCAAGGGAAGCTGTGGGCCGCAGGAGGGCTGCTTGTAAGGAAGTGCCAGTCTGTCCTGGCAGAGCAGGGAAGAACCCCCAGCTTTGGGGGGGTCTTTTTACTTTGTCTTTTTTTGACAAAGAAAAATCTTTGTCACCTGAGGTCGATGTTTTACACCCTCTGAAACTGTCATTGATGTGTGCTGGAAGTTTTGCATTTGACATTGCTTTTCCAGCTCTCTGGAGGTTAACAAGGCACTGTTAAACTGGTGCATCTGTTTTTTGCTTCTCTTCCAGGGTGGTTTTCCCCTTATAAAGATGAGAGTGTGTAGATTTTTTTAAATGAATAAATGATCTGCCCAGGAGCACTAGTCTGTGATAAACTTAATTTAAATGCAGCTGCAAATTCTGTAGCTGGAGTGTGGTTTTATGTAGCATAAAAGAGCCTCAATGCAGAGAGGATTAAGGTTATGTGAGGCACCTTGGCTCTGTCATAACAGCTTACATCACTATAATTTGGGCTTTGAATTAATTCAGGCTTCATTCAGTCCTTGGAAAGTTTTTGAACTATTTCAACTATTGATCTCTTATGTCCCTTCATCTGGTATCTTAACTAACATAAATTACAGCCTCCTGTAATAAAAGGCAGTTGACACTAGGTCCTGTGTAGCTGCTTAGCAAATCTTATTTTAGCAGATACCTCCCTTCCTGTGACCTTCCTCGTTGGTTCTATCACTCCCAAATCTTTATTGTGTAACTTGAATGTAATGTTTAGTTTAGAGCATCCTGTGAAGCATGGAAATGCAACTGAAAAGGAGGCTAAAAAGGGGAAGAGAGAAACTTCCTGGCCAATGAATGTGTAATTGCACAATTTAGTTAATTGTATTGGAAAAAAAAGTTTAAGAGGAAATAGGGTAAATAGCTGGCACTTTTCTGTCCCCATCCGCCTGTACCCTTTTTAGCTGTCGGATGATTGCTAGTGTGCAAGTCAGACCAGGCAGTATGTGGCATTTGTCAATAGTCTTGGGGAAAAAAAACAACCAACATCTAAACAACTCTGTGATTCAGTAAGGGAAGTCAGGAGGGATAGGAGCCAAAACTGACATATAATGCAGAAATGCAATCTAGAAATTTGGGTCGGGAGAATTGCTTCTGCTTCCACCGAGATGAATCTGTGGCTGAGTATGTATTTCATGAAAGGCCTGGTTGGCATGCAGGTTTCTCATCTGCACAAGCTTCTTCTGGCTTCTGTTGATTTCCCTGCTGTTTCCCTGAATCTGGCAGGGATTGCCGCTTGTTATGATAACATCAGTCAGAGATAAGATTCTTGTACAGAAGGCTTCAGGCTGAAAATGGTTTAACTACCGCCTTGCAGCTGTGTTCAATAAATAAACCTTTGGGAATTCTCAGAATGGGGTTTTTGGAGGTGTGGAACAACAGTTAGTCACTGCAGACCTAAGCTACTAATACAGGTCCCACCTTTTCTGAGTCTGCTCCAAGTGTTTCTGTGCTATAAGGAGAGCTCCAGCACAGCAGATATGCAATGAACATGTATAGAGTAGCATGGAGCATTTTCTAAAATCCCACAGGAAAAATCTAAGGCAATAGATGTATTCATTTGGTAGGATTTCTGTGGCTTCTGTGAGCCAGCGCAATTCTGAGGTTTCACAGCTTAGGCGTGATGTTCCTGCTTGGGCAGGAGTATAAGTCACAGCCTTCCAGTCAAAGATGTTGGTCTCTTACTCACTTGCAGAGTTTAATTTAAGCTCCCAGGTGAGTATCTTGTTGTGCTCTCAAGGACTTTTTGACTTACCTGATAGACTGATTGCCAAGGGAAACTGAAGGAAAACAGGGCAGATTATACCACCATCCCTGCAACACCCAGCGGACCCACTCTCCTTTGTTTTAAGCTGGTGTTTTTTGGTTGTTTGGGTTTTTTTGTTTGTTTTGTTTTTGTTTTTGTGGAATTAGATTGTTTTGTTGTTTGTTTGATTTTTTAATGGTACAATATGGGATAATGGTTTTAAACTGAAGGAAGGTTGCTTTAGACTAGATGTAAGGAACAAGTTTTTTACTACGGAGCAGTGAATCATGGACACAAGTTGCTCAGAGAGGTGATAGATACCCCATCCCTGGGAACATTCAAGGTGAGGTTGGAAGGTGTTCTAAACCTAATCTGGTTGAAGATGTCCCTGCTCATTGCAGAGGTGTTGGACTGTATCACCTTTAAAGGTGCCTTCCAACCCGAACTATTATATGATTCTACATCCACAATTCTTTGTTCTTTCTTCCCTGCTGAGGGGTGGACCTGACTTTGCATTTCACTTCACTGTTACAGGTTAAATTCACCAAACAGTGTCAGGGTGGCTTTGTGAACAGATGTAAGTACCAGTGATACAGCAACAGGCTTCAGGTTGCAAAAATTTATGTTGGAAGGTTGTCTAAGTAAACTGCAGAAGGGAAACCCTGGAGGCAGAGAGCTGGCAGGAGCTGGACACCTGCTAAAAATGCAGGCTGCTTTACAGCATGTGAAATCAAAGCAGCCTGGGAGCTTGTTGAAGCTGTTCAGTCAATAGGTGTAGAAGGTGTTCCAAATAAGCAATACATGGCCTCCAAGGAATGTTTTGAACTCCTCCCTGTTGCTGTTTCCTGATACTGTCAGTGCTTGGTGTTTCCTCCATGCTCTGGCATTGTTACTGTTATTGTAGTTACTGGGGATGTTGCAAGCACACTGCTCAGGTGAAATGGTAATGGGAAAGGTGCCACTAGAGGAATCTGAGTCAGAAAAAGGAGGGCAGCAGTTAATGCTGTGGACACAGCATCAATCTCTCTCAGCAGTACCAGCCTCTCAGGTGATGCACAGTCCGAGGTGTTTCTGCACTGCAGCCACAGCAGGGGATCGAGAAGAACACTGGAATTAGCTTTTACATTAGCCAATGTCTAATTCCCTAATTGTAGCACTCTGGTGGTCAGGAAGGGCTGTAAAACCTGCCCAGAAACCTGCACTGGGCTGCGAGGGCATCTGGGCTCTCTTGAGTCAGGTTGACAGTGGTCTTGGGTAGTGACTGTCCTCTGATGGCCAGAGTGAACTGACCAACAGCTCTGTTGGAATGTGGGGGCCTAGAGGCCTCTGTTTCTGGCAGGGAGTTAGTTTCCTGGTGTTGTGTGTCCAGGTGGGCTCCAGGCGTGGTGGCTTATGGACTTGGTGTGAAAGATGGGGAGGAGAAAGGAGTGAAATGTGAGTGAGAAGAGGCTGTGCATTAGAGGAAGGGGTGAGTGGACACACTCCAGAGCAGCTGGTCAGCAAGCACAAGTGCTGGCCTGGCTGCATGTACTCTCTGAAAGCATCCAGAAGCACGTGCAGAAGTGAACAGCCAAAGCTGAGGTGCGGTGATGGGTGATGAGTGAACTGGCTTGGGGGGACTGGAGGAAAGAGCAGAATAGAACAGTTCAGTTGTAAAGATGCTACAATGATCATTGAGCCCAACTGCAAAGTGACAGGACAATTAGTTTGTGGCTGTCCATGGAGTATTGCTACCCACACATGAAGGGGATGGCAAAATTGTGTGTCCTACAAGCCTTCATCAGTTTGCATTTACAAGAAAAAGATGAAAAGATCCCACCCTATATTTATGAAATAGCAGAGTCTACTTGAAAAAGAATTGCAAATAAGGGAGTGCAGAGACTCAGTGTAGCCCTGGGAGTATCTCTGCTGCTGCATGTGGCATTTGCAGGCAGGTCACACCATCCACGAACGTGGCAATGTTAATAACAGTATTGATTTGTCTTAATGCAGTTATGAAAGCTGAACCTTGGAGGTGTGGGAGGGCCTTATTGGCAACTGGTTTCAAGACTGATCAAGGATAGTATCAGCCAAAGAGGAGCAAATGGAGGTTAGAACAGGGCAGGGTAAAATAGTGACCCAATACAGGAAGATAAATGCCCACAGCACTTGGGGCTTCTCCATTGAGTAGAAAGAAATCTCCTTAAAATGTAATGCCTATGACTCAAAGTAAAGGAATGGGATTAAAATCACTCTGAAAAACAGGACAAACAAAAGGTAAAGGTGTCTGCAGTGTCTTCGGTGCAAGCCAAGGCCTGTCCAAGGATTCTACGGGATGTGGCAGAGCTGCAATGTGTGAGGGGCAGGCAGGGTGGGGTGATATCTGACCCCTCAGAGGGAGTTTTACCCCTGTCACATCAAAACGTGTTCTGAAAAAATAATTTGTCACCTTGGTTTCCCACATCTCTCAGTTAAGCTCTTTTTGTAAGGAGGATCTTTGCACGTGATTATTTGGAGCAGTCTTCTTAAGCTTTTTGTTACCAGCTCTGAAAATAGTAGACTGATGCACTCACTTCTTCCTGCCCAGCCTCCAAAAGTTTCTGACATCTCTTCCTTTAATTCTGCTTAGTAATTGAATTTCTGCCATGAGTTTCTTCTGCTAATTCATTTATAGCATACTTTTAATTGTCAGTGAATTTGAATACTGCATGGACTGTAAACATAGAAATTAATGTGTGCTATCCAGTTACCCTCTACTCCTGCAGGTTGGAACAAAGGTTTTATATGTTTTCAGACATCCCTGGAAGTCTTTTAGGATGCCAAAATCCAGCATCTGGACTGTGAAATTCCATTTACTTTGAGCATATAAATATGACCAAATAATATTGCATTATTTGGCTTATTGGATGGGGAAAGTACAACAATTTTGTAGCAGCAACACAGAAGAGAAATTAAAAGTTCGTGGGTGTATTTCCTATTTTGCCATTGACCAAGTACTGAAATTCCATTTTTCAGTATGGAATAACTGAAAAGTTATTCCATACTTATCTTGTTTTTCCATTGGGGGTTTGTTTGTTTTGCAGCTTGGAGAAGTAACATCCATCACTCTGTAAGATAAGGATACTAAGTTTTTATCATAAAAAGATGTTGAATTTAAAATGATTTGCTTAAATATTTTTTGTTGCTGCCAGGTTGCAACATTTATAATGCCCAGGGATCTCAAGAGTAACAGAAAATTTCATGGTAACAGAAAACTAATTGGAATTTACTCCTGGGAGCAGAAGACTGCTATAATTAAAACCTGCACTGATGAGAGAAGCTACCAAGGCAAAATAAGAACACAGTCATTTAGGGGGCACACAAGTGGTTTTCTCTGTCTTTGTTTTTCCTTCCAGGCTCTTTGGGCCTTAGGGAAGCTTGTTTGAAACTGCTCCCCAGACGAAGGGAAGATGCATGTGTGAAGGTTGGTCTCCAGTACAAGCCATTCAACCAGCATCACTCACCAGTAATCAGGGGAGAGGGCACCTTCAGGAGGTGACTGGTGACCCCATGTCAGGGCAGGATACCCTGACCTCACTTGCTCTTGTGATCTGTAGAAGGAGCTGCATTTCAGCTGGCTGTTTGACTTCTTTTCAATTTCTTCTTGGTGTTTACTTCTGAAAACCTGTGGAAAATTTGTGAGGTTACCACAACAATCAAAAAGCAAAATATACAATGCTAAATTTTTTAAAAGGAGGAAATGGAATTGCAGTGCAGTCACTCTGATTTTTATAACAGTGTTTTTCTGGAAGTTAATGAATTATTTCCCACCTAGACATCTTCTGGGTGCTTATGAGTAACAGTCAGCATGGGTTACTTTGGAACAAATAATGTCAGACATCCTAATTACTCTCTGGAGCAGGCTAAGAGGCCCTGTAGATAGGAAAAAAAGCAGATGATATGATTTACTCCAATCCTAGTAAAGTTTTTGGTAATGTTTTGATATTCATAGAAAAAAAAAAAAAACCTAAGGAAAAGAAATTTTGTTGAAACTTATGGATAGTGCAAGGTATGTGTGCTAGCTATGATCCATCCTCAGCTTCTGTGTGTGATCAAGCTCAGAAGTAGTGTTGGGTGAGGATTTCCAAAAGTAGACCCTATGGCATGGGTCATTTTTATTGGTGCATTTGATGAAATGCTGGTTCAGACTCAACAAGTAGCACCAAACTAGGGGATGTTACAAGTACTTGGGGGGAGAAAGTTATTTGATTTTCAAGTAGTTTTGGACAGAACCAGAAGTTGACCTTGGAGGGTCCATCATTCTCACCAAAAGCCTTTAGTGTGGGCTTGCATTTCTCTCTGGTGAAGGAGTTGGCTGTACAGAATTGTCAGGGGTGGTTGGAGGGCCTCCACTGAGAAGTGTTGTGGAGTCGCGGTGGGTCATACATTGCTTTTCCAGCATCATCCTGCCCCACCAGTAGCAGACACATGCTTCCATGAGCAGGGGCATTGGACTTTGTGTCCAATGTTGGGATCTCCCGGTGCTTTGGCGTCGCTGGAGCACTAAAGCCTGAAAGGGGCACTGCATCTGATGGAAGATGTGAAAAAAAATGGAAAAGGCCAGTGAGGATCTGAATAACAGGACTCAAGAGGAAAGATGGGAAGGGATAAGGGTGTTTGGTCTGGAGAGAAGGTGTGGGATTGGCACGAGGAGTTTACAGCATTAGCAAACAGCAGCAGCTTGCTGTAAGGGGAGAAATATGAAGCTGTGTCTGTAGGGGTTAGGGCCTGTGGAAATGAGTGTGAGTGGTGTAATGAAAAGCAGGAACTCCTGCTTGTAGGGATGGTGAGGTGTCAAAGGAGACTGTTGGGAGGCTTTGTCTGGGATGTCTGTTGCTGGGGCTTGGCATTGGGCAGACCACTTGTGTATCTCAGGTGTGGGCTGGAGGCACCTGGGAGCTAAACACAGTGGGATTTTGTCTGCATAAGTTACAAGGTTACTGGGTCAGACAGGGATCTGGCAGAAAAGAAGTTGGTGTATTGGGTTGGAGAAGATAAATTCTTTCCAGGTGGGCTTGTCCTTTGTGGTGGAGGAAAATCATGGTCAGCTCTGTGAGAGAGGGAATCAGAGCAAGTCACTTGCTTTCGATTTTCTTATCCACAGAATTTGAGAGATTAGGAATCATGGGAGAAGGTGAACCTTGCTCCTGGTGCTCTTATCTGTGACTCCTTAAAGACTGTTGAACCCTCAGCATTCAGAGCTGACAGATGCTGATGGGATGCAAATTACTATATTCTTTTTCCTTGAGAAACATGCTCAGTGAAAGAAAAGTGATTTCTAACCTTTCAGAGCAATGTTTAGTGGCTGCAGTAAACTTGGAACTGGCTCTCTCATATTTTTCATTTATTTTGTTCCAGTTTTTACATCTTGGTGTAGTAATATTCTGTGGTATGAGCCAAGCAAGGCTTCTGAATCTGAACTTGATACTTGCTTATTTTGAAAGATGACTTTTTGCAAAAAAATATTTAAAGCAAGAAGGGTGTTTTCAACAGATTATTGAACATCAGAAGAATTTGCTGTCTGAATTTAAGACAAATCTGTGCATTTTTCAACATGGAAATGTTTCTTATTTCAGGACAAATAATAAAATGCAAATGCACAACAAAGCTGTTTCCCATTGTAGGGTAAGAACTGGAAGAGGGTTTTTGCATGTTTAGACTATCTCTGGTGTTTTTTGAACTGGGAATGGTAGCTTTTACAGGAGAGGCCAAGAGTGTGAAGACTGTCACTTAGAGAAAAGCTGTAATGTAAAGAATGTTTGGTTTGTGTCTTCTTTTCCAGGTAATCAAGCCCCATAGACTTTCTCTGAAGAGATTCCAAAATAGGTGGTGAGTACTTTGCAGAGCCTGCTCCTTTTAAGGCACTCCTTAATTTAGTAATAGTAAAACTAAATGAGAAATGTAAAATACAAGCTTTGTTTTTTGTTCTGCATTGAGTGCAGAAGTTTGCTGAGTTAATGGCATGCTTTAATTTTAAAGCTGGCAGGGCTAATCTTTGAGCAGGGGTTTGTTGTCAAAATGTTAAGCTTTGCATTTAATAATAACCTTTGCACTAAAAATAATTTCCTGAGATTGGATAAGCGAACTGTTACATTTTAAAAAATACTTGACTTCAGGGAAAATCTGTACAAATTAAGTATTTTTTACTAAAAGCTTACACATCCCACTGAGGGGGTGTTTTCTGTGTCAGAAAGCAACCTTAGGATTTTTTTCCCTTCTGTTCTGTCCAAGGTATTAATCTAAAGGAATGCAACTTCCAGAGAGTTAAATGAGCTGCATAACCCATGCTAATCTCTGCCACATGTGACTGATTTTGTTCTGCCTGCACCCAAGGCTTCCATGTATTTCATTTGTATACACTTCATTAGGTTCTTATTTGTGAGTAAGTGAAACATTAAATCAGTCAAGAGCTGCAGGAGGATGGGATCGCTAAGGACTGCCAATGTGGTGCCATTGCAGGTGCAAAGCCACCTCTTATGCTGATGTCAATCAGTGCAATTCCTTTTCCTCTGCTGGAGCTGGTTTCTCCAATGGTGCCAGCTGAGACTCTGCTCTTTGGTTGTTTGTTTTTGTTGTTTCTAGAGAAATACATACTCTGTTTCCTTTTTCAATTCTAGATTTCTTTCCCTTGAGATTAACCAAATTATATAATTACCCATTAATTCCTCAGGAAGTTCATTCTTTCGTTGCATTTCCCTAGTGCACAGGATACAAGCTATTAGAGCTCTTGTGTGTTCAGACTGACTAATGAACTACGGCGGAATGCCCCAAGCCTCTAATGGACTTCCCTGTCTTCCAAATCTGTATTTCCCATGGATCAGATGCCTTCTGATCCGTATGGTCCCAGTTTGATTTGAAGTGTCCGTGCAGGTGAAATGTAGCCATCTGCACTGGTAATTTCTCAGGGCAGGGGAGGATGATGGAGTGTCTGTCAACCTAAATATGTGTTCATTGTGCTAGAAAGTGGTTACTTTGTATTCATAAGAGTCTTTCTTAACACCCCGTAAATGCATATGTTATCAACTACATCTTTCATCAAAGAAAACATCCCTTACTTATTAACCTGTCTTATCCTTATTTTCTGTATTGAGGCTTATATTGCTAAAACTTGAGTTTTACAAGCCCAAATCATGAATCCCATGTGCCTTTCACCAAAATGATCTTGTGAACAGTAGCTTATGAAGCCTTCCTCTTCCCCAGCTCTGCAGCTAGGATGGGATCAGTATTGTAAACCTGCATGGTTTGTATTGCTAATTTTTGTATTGAGACATGAATATTCAGTGGCTCTTTTTTGAGAATTTGAAAAATGAAACAAAACTCTTCTTCTGAGGACAGAGAAGAATATGAGATGTATTACAGTAGTACCGTGTGTGTAAAATCCAGGTAATTTTAAACTGTCTCTTTAAATTGTACTTAAAATTGGATTTTCTTGTTTTCTTGTTTCAGGTAACACCTGAACAGGGTATGAGTGAAAAACCACTTGTTGATACTTCAGACTGTTTGTTAAAATGTTGTTCTCCTGGGTAGTCTCTTTGGGTAGTGCTTTGAAAAGTTCCTGCGGTCTTTTGGCAGAACTTGGGCTTCTAATGCACTTTTGCTAACAGAGATTAGGGTTGTTGGATGTTCATACATCACATTTTTTGATGCTTTGATGGTCTATATTCCTCACCTCTTCAAGTTTAGGTATGTCCTGATTTCAGTTTGGGAATTTTTATTATCCATACCAGAAGAAGGTTTATCTCCAGAGTGTAACAGCTCCTGTATGGAGCCTTACAGTGGTCTGGCTGCATCAATTCCTGTTTAACATGTAGTAAGAGACAGACTTGAAAGTAGACCAGTGCTGACTGACCCTGATGGGCATTTTCCAAAATGTGATGTGTGGCCAGTGGCACAAGGATGGCTTCAGAGCAAAGTATTAATCTAAAATGTGCATGAACATGCCTGAAGGTAGCTAGAATTTTACCCCAGCTAAGCACATCTGGAAGTGAGGGGGTTGGCCATGGAAGGGGGGAATTGGCATTCGGATGCTTTCCTGCTGAGATACCACAGGGTCTGATGCAGCAAGCTGCTTACCTGTGTTTCTGCTTGTAAGCACATAAGCAGCTCTGGGCAGGGAAGACCAGGGAGCCAGACACATGATGGGAGGTGCACTCGTCAAGGCCACCCTGTGCAGGACACCTGAATGGACAGCTGGGTCAGGGGCCCCATGCCTTGGCATGTTTCAGGGTGCTGCTGGGGTGACTGTGCTGGGATGTTGGAGCCGGGATGTGGTCAGGAGGGCTGTCTCTGTCCCGGGTGCAGTGCAGGGGGGCTGTGGTGGTGGCATTGCTGTAACCCCCTTGCTGTTCTGGAGGAGCACGTAAGTGGCTGTGACTCATGCCCAGGGAAGGCAGAGGATGAGACATGAGGTGGTGTGAATATCATTTCAGAAACTGCCCATTGCTTGCATGGACATAGGGCTCTGAGTCTAGAACAGGGCTCCTCGCTTCTATGGTCCAGAGCTGGTGTGTTTGACACAACATGAAAGCAAAACTTTTTGCAGTCGGACTGACAGATCTGTCCTACCAAACTGGCTTTGAGAAAAGTTCTATTTTTAAACTGAAAGCTGAGTTGAAACCTCTGCAACCTTTGTGTTTGTGGGAACAGGAGTTCCCTTGACTGGGAGGTTGCAAGAAGCACTGGAGGGCTGAGCTTCTGAACATATCTCGGGATGACCTTTGGCAAGACGTGGAAATCCGGGAATGTTCTTGCCATTGGTGTTGGGAAGTTTGTTGGAAATATGCTGTATGTTCTGTGCACAGAGCAAGGCCATGGGCATCTCCCCATTACCTGTCTGGCCATCACTAGAACATCTCCTCATCCTTGAGACCTGGTGCCTTCCAGCTTGGGTCTGCCTCTACTGCCCTTGTTAGCATTTCCCTGCCTTTTATAGCCCTCCTATGTCCCCATATTCAGGGTCCCATGGGATCATCCTTCCTATAAACATCCAGGCTCTGCAGGAAGAAAAAATCCCAGCAGCAGTGCCAGGCTGAGCACCAGGGTAGAGAAGGAGAAGGGAGCAGGCAAGATGAGTGGGAATTTGAGGCTGTTTTCTCCTTCCCCATGGCATCATCTGCACTACGGCCTTGAAAATCTGCCTTGTTTCAGAACTCAAGCCCTTTTGGGGCAAGGGAGACCTTTCAGTTCTGTTAGCTTTTCCTGCTACCTTTCCCTGCTGTCTGGAGGGAGCTGTGATGGCCACATATCTGCCATACATAAAACTATACCATGGGTACAGGGAGGGGAGATGGAAGTGCAATTAACTGGAAAATGTGTCTTAAAAAAGAAAAAATGTGGAGTACAATAGCAAATGAAGTACCTTTTGTGAGTAGCTTATGTAACAAAGTAATTGAAAAAAATTCATTATGGTTTAACGTGTCTTTAATCAAAGCTTCCAAGTTTTTCCTTAACCACCTTTTCTTTGGCTTTTGCATTCTTATTATAAATAGGTTTTACTGATGTGTCCTCTGTTAAGACTTTTCTCTGTTGTAATGCACGTTTGCTTTCCATATACACTGTTTGCTCATTCAAAGATGTTACAAAAAAAACCCAGAATGACTGTGCATCACTGCTGTTTGGTTGTGTTTGTTTTTATGAATGAATCTTCTGCATGAGTGCTCACAGGCATTGGGATTGCTCACTTTTCAAAGACGTCTAAAGCTCAAAATTTTTCCTTAATTCTCTACTGTGACGGGGAAAAACTAAATCTTGGCTAAGAGTTTACTTTTTTAAAAAGAAAGTTTAAAAACTTTTTTAAAGTTTCTTTTTAAAAAAGTAAACTCTTAGCCAATATTTCCAAGCTGGAAGGTGGTGAGGATCTATAATTGCCCTGTTTTCCCCATTGTGCACTGTGCTCCCCCAAACACCACCTGCCTTCTCTGTTTTGTAGAGATGTTTCTATATAGCATGGAAAAGGAGTGGCTCCTAATGCAAGTATCTCGTGTTGATTCACTGCTATACAACTGTTCATCCCCTAAGAGTGTGGGATTACGAAGCATTATCATGCTCAGATTGACTCAGGTAGTACTATTTTTATTTAAGCTGTATTAAGGTATCATTGTGAATCTTTGGTCTTGCAGCATGGGTGTAATACGATTTACTATTTTTATAAAAAATCAACATGTCTGTACAAATCCTGTCCGTGGCAAGAGCTGCAAAGATTAGTCATGAACTCGACACTTTTTTTCCCCCTCTCTCCTCCACAGTGAGTTGTTACATTTTTAGTTTTCCTATGACCTCCATCATGTTGGCCAGGTTTGGAATAAAATAAGACCTTGCCTTGGCTTATGGTGTCAGGGACCTGGTACTTGCTGGGAGAAGCTTTGGTGTAAGTGGAGGGTGTTGGTGTGAGAAGGAGCAAGGTTTGGGGATGCTCAGTGGAGTTAGCTGGGCAGTCACCAAGGGAGTGCAGTGGGTTTCACCCACCTGAAGCCTTGAGGACCCTTCTAATCCAAGCGAATGAGACCTGCCAAGACTAGCAGTTCTGTCTGACCACCTTGCTGGCTTTTATATCAGGCTCCACCAGTCTTAATTTAAAAAAATGGTAATTTGGAGTGGATCCTTACCTTGCTCAGCTCCTTCTCATTACCCTGCAGCAGCTTAGTACCTTGGTAATGCAAAGATAGACGTGCATCCTAGGGTTGAGGCTGGCTAAGGGATGCAGTCAGAAATATTTACGGGCAGCATGTCTGCCCAGCTGCATGCCTGCAGGTTGGATAGACTGCAACCACTGTGTTTCCAGAGGGGAAGGAAAAAAATCATGGCCTTTCTTGAAAAGGGAATGTAATGAGATGAGGTATGATTTTCTTCAACTGGGACAAATATGAAGATGATCAAAATAAGTTCCTTTGCAACAGGTCTGAGTAGAGCTACCACTACAAGTCAGCATGGTTTGCAAAGATGGTGGGTGCAAAAACTGCTTCACCAGATTGCTTTCGTGATCTAGGAATTGCATAGCAGAGTTACAGTAGCCCAGGGAATATTTCCCATAAGCTGCTTGGATGTACCTCCCTTTCTGGGGAACTCAGTAGAATGGACATTGCCCCTCCTAGGCTTCTCACCTGGATGGGCGGCTGCTCCAGGCTGCTCCAGGGACAGCACTGTCTCCTGAGGGAGAGTTTTTAGGAGTCTTTCTGGCCTTCATCAGCATTTAGAAGGAGGGGTGAGGAGAGAGAGGCTGAGTGTGGGCATCCTCCTGGGCTCTGCATCCTGGGACAGCCTGGCTGGAGAGCAGCTGACTTGCTGTAACTGGCTCATGGCACCCAAAGGCAGCAGGAAGCAGCCATGGTTGTCCTGCGTGTGGTCTGCAGTTGTGTGAGGATGAACACCAGAGAGACAGAAGGAGCATTTCCATCTCTATCAAGCTTTCATTTGACACAAAGGAGGCATTTAATATGGGGGTTTTTACAGCCTTCTTAATTACCAGGAATGCAGAAGAACATTCAATAACTTCTTGTCTACTACCTTAAATAGCAAAAAAACCCCTGTGGTAGTGGCTGGATGCTCCGTGGTTTGGTGTGGGCAGCACAGCATGTCCAGTGAATGGGGGAGAAGATGCTGTGGGTTTCCCAGTGCAGGTCCACAGCCAGTTCTTGCACAGTCCTGTTCCCTGCTGACCATGAGCTGTTGCAGTAGGAGTGGAAATCAGCTGGTGAAGTCTGGTCTCGGTTACACCATTTAGGGTAGAGGAACATAAAGTGCTAGTTTTGCCATAACAAAATATATGGATAATTTTGACGTAGGATGCACATTGCTTTGTAATGGTTTTGTTTGGCAGGCTTCATTTGGGACTGGTTTGGGAAGGGGGAGTTTCCCCAACACCTAAGTGTTGCATATACATCTGCTGTTATGTCCAGACGTTGCCTTCCTCCTGCACAGTGTTCTGGTGAAGTTCCAGCAGAGCATCAGTGGGATTGGTGGGGTGCAAACATTTTTGTGGGAACAAAGAGAGTCTCAGCTAAGCCAGGCAGTTTTGTTTCCTTCTCCCTATGAATTTGGTGTTTATAAATATCATCCTTGGGCTACCATAAAATATGGTCTCTTAGCAGTCAAAATCCCAGTTGTTCCTCTCCAGAGAGCTGACATGAATTCCCAGGAAAAGCAGACATGGCCATCTAGATTTTGTTGCTGTCTGGAAAGAAGCATTGGGATCTGCAGTTGGACTAGATGATCACTCTGTGTCTTTTTCCAACAAAACTACTTGTTCTATTCAAGTGCAGACAGGATTGGAAAGCTGGAAGAAGACTGGGCTGTAGATCCCAGTGGTAGCTGTGTTCCTGCTTTCATGCAGGAGTGGTGGGAGAGACTTTCTTTGCTAGGTGCTTGCTGTCTGGCTATCTTACACCCTGAAGCCCAAGAATTTGTTGCCTCAATATTGAGTTCATCAGTAAATTGAGTGTAGTAAATCTGTTACAGTAAAAATGAAGTGGATTAAACTACAGAATTTTTTATTCCACCAAAAAAATCGTATTCGACCTTCATTGAATT
Source organism: Tichodroma muraria (assembly GCA_013390105.1). Lineage (NCBI taxonomy): Eukaryota > Metazoa > Chordata > Aves > Passeriformes > Sittidae > Tichodroma > Tichodroma muraria. Next base: position 53,029 of record WAAG01060357.1, read on the forward strand.
TCAAAGGGAATATAACTTGTCGTTTTATTCAATGAAATGCCACAGGCAAAATAATTTAGGAAAAATATTACTTTTTGTAATATGGGGAGGAAATTTCATTTTAGGTATTTACCATCAAGAAATTATTTTGTGGCACATCTGTATTAAGACATATATCCTTATGGGTATATATCATGTCTCATTGCTTGTTATTTACCATTGCTGCCTATTTGTCAGAATAATTATCTAGTTCTGATAATTCGTATTGGAATCACTAAGGCAGGTTGTTTTTAAGTCTTATTTTTTTTTCTAGGTAAAAATACCTCCTCTCTGAATGATAATGAAATATTTTAACACTGCACAAAGGAACAAAATAGATAGGTATGTTAAGACAAGTGCCTGAAAATATAAACTTGAGAATGTAAAATCTGTGCTCACTGGTTTCAGAATATGCCAGGAATACCTTCCCTGAGTTTCCATGTGTTTTCTAACTATTTTGAATCTGAAGAAAAGAGCTTTTTACTTTTATTTTGGTTGGTTATTTGTTTTAAGTTTGACCAAGTAGAGTTCATAGACTCAGCTCCTCAGTCACAGAGTGAGGTAAGAGGATCGAATGGTCCCTGTTCTCCACTATAAAAATAGTGGGAGGTGAATTTACCTGCAAAGAGGAAGATGAGTGGAGGACTTAGAGAAGATAGCAGGTGCAAAAGGAATTTCACAGCAGGCAGGTACTAAATTATGTATTTTGTGTGGTACCCGGGAAATGACTTCAGAGTGTCCTCCTGAATCACTGTGTTTTAAAGATTATAGCCTGAGACTCTAGGAAAAAGGCTTTGGTTTTGCAGGTTATCTGGTTCTTCAATTCTTTCCAGATGCTTAACAACTTTGTGGTAGTGTTCCCCTCCAGCCACGTTTTCTCTGCACCTTGGATAAAGAGTGACTTAGTAGGAGAGTGGGCCTTGTCATGCTTTCCACCCCTTCTGAATCCTTCTCACAAGGATAAAGAATATCTAAAAAAATGTAAAAGTTTTATTTTAATTCTCATTACATCTCAAGCATCCTTCTCCCAAGCTCTGCAAGATGCTCCAGCTGGGGACGATGATGTCTCTGCCTGGACAGCCAGGCATCCTGGGGGAATTGAGCAGCATCCACCTCCATGGCACCCACACAGAACACAGGATTTGTTACGCCTAAACACAAGTCAAAACTTGTAAGAAGTGGTTTAATAATGGGAATATCAGCAGACCCCTGAGTATAATGCTGCTGCTGTATGCTTTCATAAATCTAAGGTTTAGGGATGACAGTTACGATGCATGGCATTGGGAGTATGTGAAACAGCAGTCATTAAACAAAAATGGGCTTTTAAACTAATGACAGCTGCCTAAATGGCTTCGCAGTGAAACAGATTCCCTGAGGCTACCATTCTTCAAATAATGCGGGTCCTATTGACTTTAAAAAAAAACAGGAAAATATTTTGTGTTCATGCTGTAGTACTGCTTTTACATTCATCCCGAAGGTCAAGCTGTGAAGCGTTCGCTAGGCTTTAAACTGGAGGTGTTAGAAAATAACGAATGGCAATATTTCCAGTAATTCATTCACTGTTATTCCCCTGAATTAAGCCACGTGCAATACCAGGGATTCATACCTGTTCCAAGATGGGTTTTGAAGTGAGTATGGGGACACTTTTCTCCATCTAAATTCAGCTTAGTGTTTAACTCAGTAGGTAGTTCTGCACAATTTCTCTGTTATACAGAATTTTATCCACATGTCTTTATCAGAACCTCTTCCAACTCCTGCTGGCTTAAAATTACACACAATAAAGCAGCATGTTGCTTTGTCTCCTTTGAGGACATCATTCCCAGCCTAAAGCCAAAGGCTTAAAGACACATGTTTCTTCTTTCCCCTCATGCCAGATGTCCTGACGGACAATGGCTACCTGTATCTAAAATACATTGGCCAGTTTCCTTGAACACACATTTTAAGCAAGTTGATGGCTGCAGAAGACCAACCTATTCTCAGTCAACCTCTTCCACATCTTTTTAACTTTTGCTTTTCCCCTGCCCAAGTTTGGTTTCTTCCAGAATGTTCTTGTTTGGCTTCTGTCTTCCTATCCCCCTCATTCTTCACCTTTATCAGAACTCATTGGTTTTTTGTTCCTCCTTTTATTACCAGGAACAGAGGAGAGGACAGAATAACCCAGACTGTGAAAGAAAATTAAGCAGCAGAATTTGGTTGTTTTGCATCATATCTCTTCTTACCACACACTACTTGGAGCCCACTTCTTGCTCTATAAACCCAGCTTCAGCCTGGGGCTGGCCTTGCTTGCTGAATGACTCCAGATAATTCAAATTTTTTATAAAGCAAGCAGTTCCACTACAAATGTATGTGAAATATGTTGAGAGTAGTCATATTTCACTTTCTTCCTGGCATGAGATGATAGTTTAAAGCTGAATGTTGAAGTACTCTCTGATGTTTCTTGGAGCCCTGCAAGACTGAGCAGAGGTAAGGAAGGATAGGATGGAAGGTGGGCCAGAAGTCCAGAGGTCTTCTGACAAGGCAGGGATGTTAAGTGCAACTTCCAGAACCTGACAAATTCTCTTGCAAACCTCACCAGAAATCCTGGGTCTCTGCAGGCTTTGGTGCTGCTGGGAGACCTGGATAATACACTGTTCTTTTCACCACTTTACTTGTTTGCCTCTGTAGTCTGTCCTAACCACAAACGTGCTTTCTGTGGGCAGTTCTTCGCGGAAGAGGAGGGCTGCCTAGTTGTGGTGACTTTTGCCATATTCTCCTCTTCCTAACACCCATACTCTCTTCTTCCTAGGGAGTATGCTAGAGTCAGGAGAGAAGAGTGGAGGAAGAAGAATTATGTTAACTAAAACATGAATATTTGAACAGATGGCTGACCTCTGTAACACCAAGAACCATTTAATTTTAGAAATTTTCAGGCTGCTTCAAGTTTGTCATGTTCCTTACAACCATCTGAGCATAGATACACAATGATTTATTAGCTTACTGCAAAGCTTTGTTGTTTAATTTACCTGCTGTTTGAAACACTGAGCTTTAGGTTGAATAAGCAAGATCCTGGATCATCAATGGGATTGATTCCCTTTGTGACAACTTCCTTTAAGCCACTGAAAGCTGAGGGAGAAGAGATGTTCCCGGTCATGGTGGAAGGAGCTCAGCTCCTGTTTTTCTCATTCCCCAGCATGCTCAGCCCTAGCACAGACAAGGGCCATGGAACAGTTAATTGTGGGTGGGAGGGACACAGATGATCATCCTGCCCCAAATCACTTAAACGCCTTAGGAGTCTACCCCTGCCTGTCTGAACAAGCCAACTAATCTTTCAGTGAGCTGCACAAGTGAGCACTGAGTTATATATGGTACAAAGAGGGAGATGACACAAAATGATCAAATTCCCCTATCCTCCTACCTCTACCACAGCAAAAACTGTGCATCCTTTGCTTGCTTAATAGTAGAAGAACATCACTGTTTGAAGAAAATTGTTTCTGGCTATGGGGGATTCTCGTCCTCAGGAAGCTTTTAGGTCAGGGCTGCATATCTTTTGAAAACAGGAGGCATAAGCCAAATGGGTGGTGGCTGGGTGCCAAAATTCTTGGAGAAATTATTTGAATGAAAAGGTATCGGACTAGGTCAGTGGTTCTCAATGCTTTTTGTGAGATCCCAGTGAATTCCCAAGAACTGTGCTTCAGGCACTTGTGTGGCAGTTTGAAAGAGCAGTACCTACGTGGTGACCACACATGAAGTCTTTGGTGCTATCCTGGAGTCCTGCTGGGATGAGTGATGCCAAGGGTCCCCATCTGGGATACAGTGAGTCAACACTGGAGGAATAACTGTGACGGATTTGAAAAATGTCTTTATAAGGATTGTGCTATGTTAGTCCACCAAACAGTGAATGAAAAAATAAATCTATATCAGTGCAGCGTGTATTTCTTTTATAGACATCTGGGTTATCACTATGGTTGGCTCTTCTTAATTACTGCTAATGCTTCTGAAGGCTGTGCAGTTGGAGATGGAATGTGGCTGGCCCAGAGTCAGGACACAGCAGCTTTTATCAGGGCCTCTCAGAGACAGACCATCTGCAAAATGCATTTCTTTTTTCCCCTGGTTGTCTTCTCTAAATAAAAATGTGATGCTGTGAGAATGTCCTTTCCATCCTATTCCTACACTCCACCAAAGCTGCCATTTTCTGACAAATTGCTTTTGAAAGTTGTATTTGGCAAATGTCAATTTTTTTTTATTTAATTTACTGTTTACTTAATTCCTCTCATGTCGTTGCTGCTTGTCCATGAAACCCAAATCTCTTTGCATGCAAGCTCAGCTGTAGCTCAGTTCAGAGTATTCTTTGAAGTGTAGTTGCTTTATGCTCATTTGGGTTTTTTTAACTCCCTTTCTTTGGCAACGGAGGAGCTGCAGGTACTTCACATCTGGTGGAGGCAAACCAGTACCTGCAGAGCCAAGGGCTGTTAGAGAAGGTGTGACAGTCATGTGGCCAGGGTTCCTTGCTCACCCCAGGTGTTGGAGCTTCAGCACCCCTGGCACCCCGTAGCTATAACACAGGAGTTTAACAGGATTAGCTTTGCAGGAGTGAGTGTCTTCTGCCTGCAGAAAAACATGTGAAGGTCCTGCTGGCTTAGGTCTGTAGCCAACAAAGAAGACTTCATCACTACCTTCAACAAAATTGTCTTGTCAGGAGAAGACTTGGGAGAAGTATCTCTTTTCCTTCCCCTTAAAAGTGATTTCCCTGGTCTTGGTGCCTCCTCTGAAGTGAATTTAGCTGCTTGGGATGCTGGATTTTGTTTTATAAATAAAATAGTCCTTCATCAGAGCTCTATTCAATACCGTGCTGTTCAAATCAGTGGGGGAAAAAGGGATAGTCCCTCTGTGACACTGATTTTACAGCACTTTTTTTTAAACTGATAAACCTAAGGCTTTCACTGAAAAAAGTGAGCTTAAGCAAATCATAACACATTTTCCCCATAGTTACAGTGATGTAATCCAGCTTTGACCATCCTTGCCTAGAAGTGGGTGTTTGTGGAGGAAGGTAGAGAATAGGGACTGTAGTTAGAAAGGCAAATGCAATTACAAGAGCAAACAGTTGTTTATATTCTATAAAATTGGTACTCATTGCTCTCAGGTTCACCTTCCTTGCCTTAAGGTTTTCTCATTAGAAGCAGTTTCTGCAAATACCATCTCTTCCTTTCCCCTTGGAGACTTCTCAAAGAACTGGGATGGAATTAGTGTCTGGGTAATCAATAAACTCTAATCTACATGATGGGTTTTTTTCTTTTAAGTTGGTTCTTTCTGTACTGGAGAAAACATGTCTGAAGCAAATGTAAAACGAAGAAGGGTTAGATTCAACTTGACTCACTGTTACTATATGCGCTTACAATTTTGCAATATGAATGTCTTCCAAACCAATTATAGTTATTGCAAGGTTGACAACTAAAGGATGACAGACATTCTCCATACTCCCAGACAGCCAGTGCAGTAGTGTCTTTGAAACAATTTTTGAGCCTCTTCCCTGTTGTTCTTTCCCTCCAAGTCTGATTTAAAGATAAGACACTGACCATGAAATAACTTGTGATGTGTGGCCTGCTTCTTTTTGAGTCTTCTCCTTTGCTTCAGCGTTGTGCTTCTGTTTTGCATTGAAAAGTGTGTAATGAAAGGATCTGAAGTCTGGTCTGAGCCAGGACATTCAGTCTTGTATTTAATTTGAGGCACGTACTTAAATTATCTTGGGGTTGGCTGGATTTATATGTACACTTAAGTGCAAGTGCATGCTTAATCCAGGTGAATAATGATACTTGAAAGATTCTGTTGATGGGAGGTCACAAGTGTTTTGCTTTGTGTTAGTGGTGTAGGTGCAGAGCATATGAAAATATTCATTGGTCATCTCATTGTCTGGAGCCATCCTTGTAAAGGGAATACCTGCTTATATTCTGGTTTTCTTCTCAGAAGGTCTCTGCTTTTGGCTATGTAGTATAGAGGGAGAACTTTTCATGCTTAGTTAAGGAGCTGAATCTGCAGCTGAATTTAGGGAGATGACTAAACATTGTGAAATGCAATAGTTTGTGAGAGAAAAGGCAAGACCACAGAAAATATTCCAATTTGGTTCTTCATGCATTCTACAAATTTGTACATTTTTAACATTTTTACAGCTACAAGTCTTAACGCTGTGTACTATGCTGCATTGAGACAACTGACTCAGAGGAACCCTCCAACACCTGTTGATGCTGTGGACCTGCCTGTGTGCTAGTTCTGGTTTTGTCTTGCTGTTTAAGGAGATGTCCTCAAATGTGACCTGAGGTTAGAGGTTAAGCTGTTCCTCATTACTCTGAATAGCAATGATACATTTGGTTGTACGCCCCGCTGAGCCGGCTTGAAGCCGATGAACAGCAGTGGAGCTGGGCATAAGTCATGGAGTTACTCACAGCTTCTTAACCTTTTCCTTAAGTTGTTTTTGTTAATAATTCAATGTAATAATAATTCTGGACAATAATAGGTTTGCTTCTCTGGCTTGTGTGATGCCAGCTCTGTTGTCGCAGAGGTTTTGCATTTAGCTCTAAATAAGCATCAGGCACAAAGCCAGTTGCTGTGTGCATGGTTGACCATGACTTGATGAAGCTATAGCACATTTTGTCTGCACTTGGAAATGTTTTCTTGTCCCTTAAAGGCAACTCTGCTCTGCAAGTGACACTTTCATTGGAGAAAGAGAAAACTTTGACACTGGCTCCTGCTGCTCACTTTTACAGTCCCAGCTTTCTCAGGTACATGAATCAACTTTCTTAATTCCATACAGTGGAAGAAACAATCCTGAAGTGCTTTTAAATTATGTAGTTTGCATTTGCTCAGTATGCTGAAGTTTGGGAGTGAGCTCCAGGGAGGTATCTGTGCTCTGTTAAGGTTATTCAGAGCAAAGCTTGGTTTTGGTCTTAATGCCTTTGCTACCAAATTTTAGAAGGTAAAGGTAAGACAGACTGCTCCAACCCAGCAACAAAAACAAATTGTTGTTTTGGTGGGGCAGCTTTGGTGCCTCTTCAGAAATGACTCAAATGACCAGTGCTTATAAATAAGCAGTCACCCTTCCTCTCGACCCCCAAGTGTGGGAGACCTGTGCTGAAGTCAGAAAAGGGATGAAAGGGGAGAATCAAGAGCACCCCTGCCTCTGGGTGCTGTGGGATGAGGCTACAAATGTCAATTGATCCCATTGAACTTTAAAATATTTTTCTACACACTCATCATCACACATCATCACACTCTCATCATCCTCTTGCTTAGGTTTCTCTGTGAGCTGGTTGTGGTCAGCATGTTTCAAAGTAACAGATTTCATGAGGCTATCTTGATTGCAAAGCCTGATCTCATGTTGTTGCAGGGA